>VUQG01024513.1:0-13545 GCA_015106755.1 Etia nguti | reverse complement strand
ATACTAGTAGTGCTAGCTGCACGGTGTCAACGCGTTAATGAGCTAACTGCTAACGCTAACCGCAATGCTAACGTGTTGACGCCGTGCAGGCCCACGCACGGGGCGATCCGCGGTAACTTGTTAACGGAGATTTGCGACGTCAATGCAGTTATGGCGTTAACGTCATTTTAACGAGAGTAACGCTGCAGCACTAAAATAGTAATCTCCAAATGTTTTCTTTTTACCGACCAGCTCCTCTTTGATAGCTGCCGTGTCCATCTCGTCATTGCCTGCAGGTGAAGCGATGGGGGAGGGGGAGTTGTGTTCAGTGAAGGAGAGAGGCGAGGCAGAGTAACGTAGCGTAGAGACAAAAGTGGACGAAAGAGAGGGAAATTTGCGGTTCCACAAGTATAATTATAATGTAACATAGACTATATCGATATAAACGATATTCTCACATCTCATATCTCGTCTAAAAATATATTGATATATTTAAAATCTCGATATATCGCCCGGTCCTACTCCAGTGTTTTTGTACACTGTGTTCACTTTATGGTGCGCTATTGTGTCTTGGTTACTTTGTAGTGCTGAACTGTAAATTTCATCCAGAAGCGTAGTTGTTATTATGTATTTATATCATGGTTCCTGTTAGTGGGTGGGATATATTAAAATTAAACTAAAAATCTTGTCCTCAGAGTTTATGTGTTAAATGCAGAAAAAATGGGCAGTGGTCAGTGTCTATCAAAAGTGGGCCAAGAAAGGAATGGAGGCAAACCAGACACATGATCATGGGCAGCAAAGGCAAATGCACATGGGGAGTGAAGGCAGGCCCGTGTACTCCGATCCAACAGACGAGCTACTGTAGCTGAAACTGTTGAAAAAGTTGACCCCTGTGCACTGCCAAAAGCACCAACAAATGGACACATGAGCATCAGAGCTGGACACTGAGCAGTGGAAGGTGTCGGCCTTGTGTGATGAATTCTTTTACATCACATGGATGGCCTGATGCTTTGCTTCACTGGTGAACACCTGGCACCAGGATGCACTGGGAAAAAGGCAAACTGGTGGAGGCAGCATAATGCTTTGAGCAATATTCTGGCAAACCTTGGGTCCTGCCATCCACATGGATGTTATTTTGACATGTAGCACCTATATAAGCATTTTTCACTTGTGGTAGACAAAATATAGAGGCTGTATCCAAGTCAACATTTCAAACACAGCCCTTGAAATTCTTAAAATATCATTACTTAAAATCCCAATAATAAGGTCCTGAAAGTTCTAAAAGAAAATAACATAAGTTTAATTTGATGAATTTGTTTTTCTTCATTTTTGCAGTTTTATTGCCATCTGCAAATTGTTGTATATTTGTTATTATGTACATTTGTGTACAGCATGTTTCACAATATGAAAAAACATCATATCACTTGTTCAGACCCTATAACTGATTTTAAAAACCCGAGGACTTTCATGTAAGCTTTAATTTCGGGTTAATCAATCCCACAGAGCAGTTCTTACCTTTAAATCTAACCTCTCTTCTTCTGCTGTTTTCCTGTCTTTCTTATCTTTCTCCATCTCTAAGTGACGTTAGCTCTCTTTCTTTTCTCTCACTGTGAAATACAGCAGCCGGACCTTTAGCTAGCAACACACTATGAGACAAACTGCACATAAACAGTTTGTGTGTTTGCTGATGTTTGTTGAGCTCATAGAAACGCTGCATTTGAAATTACCTGCCACTTAAAAAAATATTACTCCATTTATCCTCGCTCGTCTTCTGTAGAGCTAGCTAATTGCTGAAGTACCGCAACTGTAACTTGTGGATTCTTGCAGTCGTTCTGGTGTTGTGGCCCCACTTTAACCCCCTGACTGTGGGACACAGTTTTGCCTCTTTCATCTCTTTCTATGCAACATCTCCTGGTGATTAATACATAAACTGTTGTTAAAATGTAAGAAAGTACAGATATTTGTTTAAAAAATGTAGGAAGAAAAAGAAAAAAGAACACTAAATACTCACCTAAAGTACGGATGCCTGAACAAAGTATTTGTACTTCATTACTTCCCACCTCTCTTGGTGGTAAGCAGCACCTCTGGCCTTACATGAATGTAGCTCTTGGTGCATTTGAAGACTGAAAGTAAAAACTACTGCTGAACAGTGTACACCTGGCTAAATTCATTGTTTCAACACTGTTTAGTGTTCACTTATTTATAGAAGTGTCAAAAATGTCTTGTAAAGCACTTATATTAATTTTTTAATAAATGGTTAAGGAGCTGTGCTTGAGCCATTAGGTCTAACATGAAATATTAGGTAAATACAGGTGTTACTAATCATATTAATAAGGGTTCTGCATTAATGTGATTGGTAACACCTGTGTTTACCTACTCTATAATGTCAAAAAGCTGTGTAAAGCCCTAGGGAAGAGTATCAAGATGCCACTATGCCAGTATGTTGTAAGGTGAATTAGCCACACAGACAAGGTCAGATATGCCACCATCTCCTCCCCACCTACAGGTAAACTGATCAGTTCACAGATGGAGACTGAAGCTTTCACACCTCCATGGCAGCTGGGAACCTTAGGTGGTGGTGTAGAGCCACGCAGGTAGACAGACAGAATGACGTAAGCTGCCAAGAGCGCCCCTGTAACCCAGACAAAGTGACTGCCAGTACACTAGAATGACCATTTATCCACTGTACAAAACCAGCTCTCTGAAACACACAAACACACAGGGTCACTCTTCCTTCTTCTCTCATCAAGGTGACCCTTTAGTTTGGCAAGGCAGCCTCTCCTTCTCAGTCACCACACGACGTCAGCGCTAACACACAGCTTTGCTTTGTGCTTTATCGATTTTCCGTTAAAGTGGTGCTTTTTACTACAACCGCCAGCTTTTCATTTTCAGAGGGGTCACCATCAGATGCTTCTTTCATACTTTCAACAAACAACTTTGGGTATCTGTTTGCGTTCTCTTAAAATGACTAGTTTTGATTTTTATTTTCTTTTTCATTTACTCAGGTTAGGTCAGCCCAGATAGTTATAATAAATATGGATTAATCATTTGCTTCAGTCATGGCGGAACAAAACATATCTAATAGAAATGTCTGCTGTCTGGCTTTTTTTTACAAAACGTTTGTTGTTGCCAGAGTAATCACAAATGATATTCATGCTATAGTGACATGAGACAAATCAAAGGGATGAGTGCATTCTGTTAGTAAAATGAAGTCGGCAGACACTCAAACAGTGCTGGTCACTTTGCTTCACCTGGTTTGTTATTGTTAATGAAACAAGCTAATGAACCTTTTAAAGGCAGAAAGCAGATCAGCTGTTTTCAGTAGCTTATCACTGATACTTCTGCTATTAAATAAAGCTTGTAATGTCATGAAGTGAAAGCAATGAGCGCTTAAATCACAGCGGTGGCACCTCAGAGGCTCAGCTCTTAGGCAGCCTTCTCTCTAGTGAGGTAGTGTCTGCTTTTAGGGATTGATGCAGTCATTACGTCACCTCAGTCTGCCTTGTTAAACAAGGCTGAGTGTACTGGGAATGTAAATAGTTACTCAAGGGGACATGATTAAGCATTTATAAGAAAACTTGAAAGCCACATACAGATTTACTGACTAGAATTGAAACTTAGAGGATTTGTTTTCTCCACTCCAGCCAATTGGGCACAAGCTGGGGATTTTTCCTTCAGACTCCTACAGACAGACAGTTAATTTCACATCCTGTTGCGATCACCACCAGGTAGTACAGGCTGCTGAGATTGCTATTAAGTGCCAAAAGGTTATGTGATTTGTTTGGCTTGTTTACTAGCAGAATTACTCCAACAGAAATGTAATTTAATAGAACATTGAATAAAAGTGGGGGGAAAAAATTAAGGGTTCTTTACCATCATGAGATGGTATAAAATTGACATCTTTGGAAACAGATGTTAAATTGAAAATAAAATGGGAATAATTTGGAAGGATTTTCTTTGTTTTCAAGAAAACAACATGAACTAATTCAGATCAGACATCTGTTCCAATGCATAAAGGATAAAGACAGAATAATCTTCTAATCCTGATGGCAGTATTGATGGGGTATGTCGCCATCGAGACATTTGATCAAGGAAATTTGAGTCACAGATCCATTAGTTCATAGGTTTACCAAATGAGATAAGAACTTATCTCGAATGTTGGCATATTACTGTGTTACACCAGCCAAAACTTGGAAAACATCTTGATGCAGTAGAATAAATAAAATATCACAAAATGAAATATCATAGCTTGGAAAGTTTTACAAAATGTTATAAAAAGTCTTGAGGTGGTAAAACGTTTCTGTATCTGTCCTTGTGGAAGCGGAGCTCAAACAGATGTCAGACAAAGTGTTCAGCTGGATGTCCAGTATGTGTTGCAGACTGGTATGGGGTCAGAATCCATCAGTTATCCATAGCCATTCACCACAGTCACTTGGATGACCTCTGTATCAGCTGATGGTGTAATCCAAAAAGTGTGTTGCTCCAAACTGCATTCACACAGCAACAGTGCTGATGAATTCCCTCGGCTAATAACATTCAAGCAGCTAACGGGTTAATGTTCAGGCCCTTTGTTATTCACAGTTGTGTGTTAAGGCTTAAACTTTCTTTTTACCCCCAATAGCAATTAGTCTAATTCCCCACATTCTTCTTGTTGCTTAGATTAATGTCTGTCCCCCAGAACAGTCATGAAGTTACTATCTTTACTGTGACAGTAAGTGTGCAGCAGGTTTCTCATTGAATCTTTCTCAAATAAGGATTTTAGGAACTGGCCTGATTTAATTGATGTTCCATGATACATCTATTCATTTTCTAGTGCAATTACTTTTAGTACCTGGTGGTAGATGTTACTATGGACTACAGTGTTGATTGATGACTCATTTTTAGTGTTTTTCAAGTCATTTCAGGTCAAGAGTATAG
Source organism: Etia nguti (assembly GCA_015106755.1). Classification (NCBI taxonomy): domain Eukaryota; kingdom Metazoa; phylum Chordata; class Actinopteri; order Cichliformes; family Cichlidae; genus Etia; species Etia nguti. Next base: position 8,649 of record VUQG01024513.1, on the reverse strand, counting down.
CATGAAATCACAATAACAACTGCGTAAAGGTGCTGTATATTTTTAGGTAAAGACCCTGCAGTATTTGGGGAAAAAAACCAACAATCAATGGAGCCCCTTTGTGCAAACACTTTGCGATGGTGGGAAGGAAAAACTTCCCTTTCATAGGAATAATTCTCTAGCAGAACCAGGCTCAGAGAGATGCATCCATCTGCTGTGAATAGTTGGGGGTTTGGGGAAAGAGAAAAGAAACAAAGAGAGCTTAAGGAGACAGAGCAAAACACTGACTAATGGTATGATGCAGTGGTATATACACTGATCAGGTATAATATTATGATGACCTGACTAATATTGTATTGGTCCCTTTTTGCTACCTAAACAGCCCTGACCTGTCGAGGACTCTGCTAGACTCCTGAAGGAGTGCTGAAGGTGTGATGTGGTATCTGACACCAAGATATTAACTTTAGATCCTTTAAGTCCTGCAAGTTATGAGATGGGGGCGCCATGGAGCGGATTTGTTTGTCCAGCACATCCCACAGATTCTGGATTGGAATGAGACATAGGGAATTTGGAGATTATTGCCTAAAACCCATTGTTGTGCTCCTCAGATGATTTATGAAGCATTTTTGTTTTGTGGCAGGGCGCATTATCCTGCTAAAAAAACACACCACTGCCGTCAGGGAACACCGTTTCCATGAAAGGGTGTAAATGGTCTGGAACAATACTTGGGTAGATGGTATGTGGCAGTTTCGGTGGTGGGTGGGGATCAGCACGGGCACCCTGTCCGGTCTTCAGCTATGGAACAAACTCTGATGCTCTGTGTATTCTGACTCCTTTCTATCAGAACCAACATCAACTTTTTCAGCAGTTTTATCTACACGAGCTCGTCAGTTAGATTGGACCACTGAGGTCAATCAGCTTTCGCTGTGCACCAATGAGGCTTGCCTGCCCATGACCCTGTCACTGGTTCATCACTGTTTCTTTCTTGTCCTCTAGGACCCAGAAGTAAACCTGCAGTCTGACAGTGAAATGCGTTGTTGGACAATATGAATACTATACTTAAAAATTCTTTAAGATTTGATTAAGCCTGATTTTTTTGAAGACTTTGAATGTGAGGAGAAGATTTTAATTTTGGATTTAACTGGGAGTCCATGAACAGAAGCTAATGTGGGAAAAATATGGTCTCTCTTTCTAGTCCTTGATAGTACTGTCACTGTAGTGAGTGGTTGAATTAAAGTCTTTTTAGAGAAATTTAGAACAGCCTCATGATAATGAATTACAGTAGACCAGTTTAGAAGTGATGAATTCATGAAGTGGTTTGTCAGCATCACTCTGAGACAGAATTGATCTAATTTTAGAGGTATTGAGATGTTTTCTGAGACAGATTTTCATTATAATTTTAATTTTTTTTAAATGTGGTCTTTCTGGGACTTTTCCATTGCTTTCTTTTACATATAAGACCCAATTAATTTCTAAAAGATTTTCATATAAAAGTTAAAACTTTGATAAGGTCTTGCTCTTCTTCCTTTAATGTTAACCTTTTTACTTAAGCAATTTAATATAATTTATTTTTTGACACACTTCAAAATAATAATTTTGATATCTTAGTAATCACACATTCAATACTATGGCTTAACTGTAGGTGTAATAAACCAGAAATATTATCTGAGCTATTCTTCACATCACCAACATTTTACAGTTGATTTCAATTTAGTTCAGACACTTTCATTTAACGGTTCAGAATTACCCTTTGGACAGCCAGTCCAAGATTTTGTAATGCATACAAAACACTTGAACAGAATACGCTGCTCTCTATAATATCCGGTGGGGATTTGGCCAGCTGAATTTGAAACCTTTTTGATCCCTCTTCCTTCTGTGTTGTCATCAGTAGGACTTATTTTCATTCACCTCTCAGGCATACATGGCTCAAGTGGTCATTTCCCGCAGAGAATGATTTTCTTCCATGGAAATGGCCTTCTCATACCGCCAGAAATTTAATCTTCAGGACATCACGGTTAGATTAGGATGATGGATCATTTGAAATGTTTTGAGAGATACTTCACACTGAATTGGTGTTGGAAAATTGAACTACTGCACCTCACTCTGCTTTTTCAAAGGAAAACAAATGAAGAACCATGTTGAGCCAAAAGATGGGAGACTGGTTTTGCAGTCAGTTTTCCTTGGTTTTGGCATGGTGGCTTTTGCTGAGTGTGATTTCTGCATTATATCCTGGCCATTCCTCATCCTATTGTGTGTTGCATTCAGGGTTTGCTGACCTCTGGAGTAGAATTTGAATCTCTGCCTGCAGCGCTGTCTCTGCCTGCCGAGTCTGGCCTGTACCCTGTTACTCTGGTTGGCGTCCCACGTACAGCCGGGAACATTACTGTCAACGGTCAGTGTGGCTAAAAAGATTTTTTTCATTACTTGGATTGTTGCACATAATAATTAGCTGGAAAGATTAGCTTGTATTTTTGCACACAACTTTGAGTCAGACTCCTTTTTAAAGGTCAGTGGTTCACCATTCCACTCCAGTTATTTCATCCACTAAAGATTCTATTTTCTATTTGAACCCAGGTTACCACACATCAGTGTTTGGTGTAACCAGTGATTGCCTGCTGGATGGCCTGCCTGGTGTGAAGTCTAGCGGCTGTTTAGTGGAGGTCATTCCTTCTCTTCCTCGCCTCCAGCTCCAAACGTCACTGCCACGGTCAGGAACTCTCTGCACGCTGTCTTTGCTATGACACTAATTGTTCACTCACAGTCAGTGTACAAAAGATCTGATTGTGTTGCTATGCTGATAATGTCACAGGTCTCAGCAGGCCAGGAGTAAACACTGGGTAAGCCCTGCTTTGCCAAATTGGGTGACGAAAGGTTCATATGTGGTTCACAACACCTGTTTAACAAAGATAACACCTCAACGCTAATTACATTAGCTGGCAGCCAAATTAGCTGGACTGGGCTACAAATCTTTAATACAACATTTTGATGCCCACAGCAAAAGGGTAAAGTATTTCATAACTATTTGGTAAATTATTTAGTCACTGAAAGTCATGTTATGCTTTGTGGTTTCTCTCTACTAGAGTTGGCCTTTTGGCCTAATTTTTGTCTTCAGTAAAGTAAATTGAAGTGGTATGACTGCATCTACAGATAAGAACATTTTCCCATAAAAATATAGGAAGGGCAAAGAGTCTTACTTTGTTCATTCATGATTGATATGAACACCCTCAAACACCGTTAAAGCTTAAAGTCAGCACTTTAGCTTTATAGTCATTGTTTCATTGCACATCCATTGTGCTGAAGTACAGAGCCAAAACAATGAAAAATGTGCGACTGTTGTACCACTCACAGACTGCACTCTACTTATAGTTTTTACGCCCAAAAGTAACAAGTTAACATTTTGAGTAGCGTGTTTTTGGCCAACGTGATGCAGTTTGCCCTTGAGTGCATGTGCAGGTTTCAGAAGTATTGACACCATTATGTAAAAGCTGCCCGTGTTAGTATTTATGTGTTTATTTCATGAAATGTTTGTGTTCAAGTATAGCTATGAAAAAGGGATAGCTTTGTGGCTGAGTGGTCTTAAAGTCATACCAGTTACAAACCAAAGTTATACCATAGCAAGCATATTGGGATCCTGTGGCGAGTACAGAAACACTTCAAAGAAACCAACAATATAAAGCTTATTTGAAACTCAGGTCATGAACCACATTATAGCCCAAGATTGTGTGTTTTTTTGGGCTCAAAATAAAATAAAAAACAAGTTATTTGAGAAATGAAAGTAGAAGTCATGTGGTAAGTTTTCTACCAGTAAATAGCAGGTAATGCACACTGTTTGGACTTTTGTAAATCATTCTGACAGGAAAGCTGCTTTAAAAATTCCCTATTTAGGCCATGCCTGTGTAAGTACAGCACTTCATCAGCTTTTGATGTGGAAAATCTTTTTAGTCTCTAATGCTGGAATATACTTCATGTGTCTACTTGAATAGAAGTGTAATATTTGGCTCTAGTGTGTGGTGTTCTCACAGGGTGCACAGGTAGACCTTTAGTTTTGACTTCAAAGCTCAGAGAGGCTCACAGACTTACTGCCGTTTAGTGCTGTAGGCAGAATCTAAGGCTCCACTTCTCACATTAATACCATTTGAATTCTAAACATTAACTCAAAATTTGCAGGTTTAATATTTTAGAACATCTAAATTCTAGTTTGAAGACTCGATCTTTTGCTGGCATGCCCCATGTCATTAAAAATAATATTTCTGAGTCCAAATGCAGCAGCAGTGGTTAGCGTTGTTGCCTGCAAGAAGGTCCTGAGTTCAATTCCACCATCTGGCCAGGGTCTTTCTGTGTGGAGTTTGCATGTTCTCCCCAGGTCTCTGGCCTCCTTCCACTACAGGCATGTATTTAATGGGGTTAGGTGATAATTCTAAATTGCCCATAGGTGTGAATGTGACTGCGAATGGTTGTCTGTCTCTGTGTTAGCGAGGGTGTACCCCTCCTGCCCTAAGGCAGCTGGGATAGGCTCCAGCCCCCCGTGACCCTGAATTGGATAAGCAGAAGAGAATGGATGGATGCTCATTCAGTTCAAATAAATGCTGAAGCATCACTGAAAAGGGTCCAAGTTAATCTTGCAGCTTCAATAAAATGATTGGTGTGGTTATTCTCAGACATGCTACAATAAAGTTTAAAGTTCAGGCTTCCATGAAAATGAAGATTTATGAGGTTTAGAAAGGTCAGATGTTGGCTATAAGTTAGCTAGTTAATTTGACATCTAAAGATCATATACCATTTCCATCAAGATAGAGCACTGCTTTAACTTTGGATGTAAATTAAGATGTAAAGCTAAATAGCAGCAGTGTTTGAAAGCTTAGTGAAATAGACAATTATTTCAACTAGTCCTATTTCGTGGCTAGCTACAAAGCTATCGCTAGGCTAACATAATATAAGAGGAGACACAAATACCTTCATGTATCCTGAGAAGCTGCACCTTAAACTCTCTTTTGAATGAAATGGGGGGTGGCTCAAAACTTTTACATACGATCATATATGCATTATGTGGTGTTTCGATGCTATTCACCTAATCTGTGATTATTTATAATGGCCATGTGTTTCTCTGAACCTACCTACAGGTCAGCCTACACACCTCACCCCATGTCCAAAGAAGAGCTGTCTAGCTCCGTGTCTGTCCAGCTGTTCAACGGAGAGACGCAGCAGTTGACCATCACCTTAGAGAACATTGGATCTGAGGACATAGAGACTTTGGAGCTCACCTCTAAGATTGTCAGTACCAAAGGTAAGCACCCTCAGGAAGATGAGCCAAGTCTGTTTATTATACCTTTTTGTCAAATTTTCTAGCTCTCAATTTAGATTTACAACAGAAGTTGTGAAAGTTCAAAACAGAGTAGGATTACAGAAGAAAATGTGGATTGAAAACAAATGCGCTAAAACAATCAAAGTGCATTGAGTGTCTTATCTGTGTTGTAGTTGTAATAGGCTTTGATGTACTTTATTGCCCACTTAGTTTTTGCTCCAGCCCCTTGCAGTCCCCTTGTCCACAGTGCTGCAGAGGTCGCTACCTTGTTGTATTTGGTTGGGGATCTTTCATGCTCTTGAGGCTTTCCAGTCTGTGTTCTGTCTCTTTGTTCAACACCTGCTCAGGCCATCTGATCTCTGCAGTCCCCCTCACTCTGACTGTTTCTCTGTCTCCCACTTGCTTTTTTTGTCCTCCTTTCATTGTCTATGTGGAAAAAGGGGGGGCAATTTATTTATTTATTTTTTTGAAAAACAAAGTTATCTTGCATTTACTCCAGTTTGCACAGCGTTGAAGTAACTTTTATTTTACTTAACTGTCGATGGTATACTTTTGTATCTCTGCAGCTGCAAGTGTGAAGTCTCCTAATTTTACTTTTTTTTTATTTGAGTCAGAGTGGAACCAGAGGTCATTAACTCTACAATGGATGTGCTTTAAACAGCTTTGCTTTAACATTGTCAAGCATTCGCTTTAGTAAGTCATCTAACATTTGAAAATATAATATAAAAATAAAAATATTGTTCCTTTTCCAAGAAAACAGGTGATGTAAAAGCGCGTCATCAGTGATTTTTGTTATTCTTTCAGCAAGAAAGAATATAAGCTAGCTATTCGAGAGCTGGATAAATGTCAGAGGGAGAACCTGTAAAACTTTGGTGCAAATTTGTATCACTGTATGTATTAAACAAAATGTGAAATAAATCAAAGCATGTTTTATATTTTAGATTCTTCAAAATAGCCATCCTTTGAGATTTCCTTTGCTGCACACTATTGGTATATTGGTATTCTCTCAATGAGCTTCATGAGGTAGTCACCTGAAATGGTTTTCCAACAGTCTTGAAGGAGTACCTTGAGATGTTGAGCACTTGTTGGCCCTTTGCCTTCACTCTGCGGTCCATCTCGTCCCAAACCATCTCGATTGGGTTTAGGTCAGGTGACTGAACAGGCCAGGTCAACTGGTGCAGCACTCCATCACTCTCCTTCTTGGTCAAATAGCCCTTCCACAGCCTGGAGGTGTGTTTGGGGTCATTGTCCTGTGGAAAAACAAATGATGGTCCAACTAAACGCAAACAAGATGGGATGGCATGTCGCTGCAGGATGCTGTGGTAGCCATGCTGGTTCAGTGTGCCTTCAATTTCGAATAAATCCCAACAGTGTTAGCAGCAAAGCACCCCGACACCATCACACCACCTCCTCCATGCTTCACGGTGTGGGAACCATGCATGTAGGGACCATCCGTTCACCTTTTCTGTTTCACACAAAGACACGGCGGGTGGAACCAAATTTTTATTGGACAAAAGTTAAAAATAATGATGCCTTATGTGTGATTCGTTTTCTGACACTGAACCATTGCATTAGCATTAATAGCTGTAAGCATTCCAGTTTATGAGAAACCAGTGTCACTTGACCATATTTAGAATCATTATTGATTTCTTTACGCGGAGCAAGAGCTGTCTCCACTGGTAAAATGTTACTCCCGTTATTCTTGCTGTAAACTATTTTAATTTATAACGAGTACCCTAAATTATTCAATACTACCAAGAGCAAAACTTGAGTTATCATAGCTTTTAAAATATTGCTACTATTACTCACCTCTGTGTCGCTATGTAAATTAAATTTTACATTTTTCTTTTTTCCAATGCAGAGAGAAGTCTGTTTGCATTTTCACTTGTTAATTCTGACAAAAACATCTTTCTTCCCCACATACTAAAGTGGATCATGCCAAGAAAATACCTTTGTATATCCTCAGTTTAGCCTTAGAAATACAGACATTCAAAATGAAGCAAAGATTTCTTAAAGATTAAAAAAAAACCAAAAACACTCTGACGCCCTGTGGTATCAGTGGGAGTTTAATCACGCAGCGATGAGTGAAGGAGGAGAAGCTGGGAGCCAGTTTCCTTTTATCTGGAACTGATCTGACTTTTCTGAAATGGCTTCAGAATTCTGTGATGACAGGCTCCATGCCTCCTCTGGCCAAGGGTTAACACTCATGGGGCGAGTCTAGTCTGACTTTTGTTGGTCTTTCACATATGTTGAAGACTCTATTGTGTAGAGATAGCACACGCCTTTGGTGTCCAGTCCTGATGTAGAATTTATAACTCAGCGACAGCAGGATGAGAGAGAGGTGCTGCGCTTTACTCTTGTTGCTTGGTGCCTTCTATACAAAAGCACTGCCCAGTTTTTGATTTAAGATGGATAGTAATTTGCCGGTCAATGGTAAATGGTACAAGACTTAATTTGAACACAGTAATCCACTGATGTCTACCTCTTAGAAGCTTGTTGCATCTCACACATCCAAGCTCCCTGCTGGCTGGACTCTAAGGAACAAAGTAGTCTCCCTAGTTAACAAGCATTCTCTTTGAAATAAAACTGTGGTACCATTTTGTTTGTTTTATGCTGCAAATATAGCGTTGGCTCCTAGGGAATGTTATTTTCAGAGTTGGATGAAGAAGTAACAAATACTCTGGGTCCAAATTAGAAACCTCCAGTGCCTCAATAATATCAAAGACACAGATGAAATATCATTACTCTACCCAAGGATTTTAGCATTATCATTAAATCCAACCACCAGTCTTTTTTTTTTTTTTTGTAAATACGCTGAGTGTTATTATCTTATACAATTCTTCAGAGCTACAGTGTTTAAGACCATATGTGAAAAACGTCCAACTATAAAAAAGGTTTTTGTTTAAAGTACTTAGACTTCTTAATTGTCCAAAAAAGATACCGCAGAAAGCTCTTCTTTTCCTCCTTTATTGTTCAAATTCCTTGTGAATGAAATATTCTGTTCTTCTTTTGTTTTTAAGTTTCTTTGCTGTTTTATCTTTATCCAGCACTTTCAAGTCCTTCCTCTTCTTTGAATGCTTATCTTCTCCAATTTCAGTTCTTTTTATTCCTCTGATTCAAACTGATTCCTTTTTTTTCCCTTTTCCTTTAAACTTTTGTCTGCTAAGGACCAGTATTCATAGTCAGACCAACAACAGTAGCACTTATTCATTGAGCCCCCCTGAAAATGTAGTTATGGTATAACTTATTTAGTGCTTTTAGGTCATAATTAGTCACAAGTGCCTCTGGAAACTAGTGTAAAGATTTTAATGTCTTTTTTTTTTTTTTTTTTTCTGTTTTTTTTTTTTTTTTTTAATATGTGCACATTT
>VUQG01024510.1:0-12023 GCA_015106755.1 Etia nguti | reverse complement strand
CCTATATGTATGTGTTAGGAGAGTGTGAGTAATGTGGATGTCTAAGTTGTGGAATAAAATTGAGGCACAGGCGGCCAGAAGGGGACAGAGGGGGGGGGGGGGGGGGGGGCCCCCCCCCCCCCCCGGGGGGCGGGGGGGAGGGGGGGGGGGGGGGGGGGGGGGGGGTGTGCCTCCCCTGCACCCTGGTGACCTGTGGTGATTGTGGTGGAGCGGGAAGAGGGAGGCAGCTGGGGATGGGGAGGGAAGAAAAGGAGGGGCAAGTGGCCCCTCCCTGGGGCCAGCTCCCCCGCTGACCCCAGTAGGCACCCCCACACTCTGGAACCCACCAAGGCAAGGGCCTGGGCCCACAGCAGCAGCATCTCCCAGCCCCACAGAATCCAAAGCAAGTGATTTCATGTCTAGGTGAGTTAGTGCAAGCTGGAAAATTTCTGGATTACTGAAAGACGTTTCCACATACCAGGAAACACAGACTATCTTGATGTTTAATATAACTTATAATATAACTTAACTTTAATATAACTTAACTCTACAAATGCCTTGAAACTGTACCAGGAGTCATGTTAAACAGAATGGATTGTAAAAGATTAATATGGGTATTGAACATTCATTGTAATATAAAGTCACTGACTTGACCTTTTGTTTTTTGTATTTTATGGATAAAGAAAATGGACCAACTTAGAGGTCAAATTCAAAAACACAAGCAACCACCACAGCTGCAGGCTGAAGACACTACAAGTCGCAGTTTCTGTAGAAACAAAGAACCCATCAAGTCCTCAGGGAAGAGGGGAAGAGAAATGTGGCAATGAGCAAACATTTAGAAAACAACTTAGACCAGAAACAGATTTCTGGATGGATTTCTGGATCTAGGTGAAGGGACTGGCTGAGAGGAAAAGGCTCTTTGGGGTGCGTTTGTACATGGTTTGAGTGATTATATGCAAGATGAACTAGCTGGCAAGGAATTTCTTGTGTCTCTCAGCTCTCTTGTTTCCCTGCTTCCAGATAAGACTGCTAAATTGACCTCCTGCCTGGAGCTCCCTTACCTACTAGTTGCCTCCACAGCCTAGCGAAGCCCAAATATGAGACAAACAGTTGCAATAATTCCTGTTTGCGAATTTTTAAATAAGGGACTTTAAGACAGCCTTAGCTCTCACCAGTCCCACTTCTCACAAGGTCCTGTTCCAATGGAATTGAGAAGCATATTAAACATTTGACATCCTACAAAAAGGAGTTTGTCTCAGCATCAGTCCTGATCTATCCAGACAACTCAACAGTTCACCAGGTAGGACGACACCTCGGACTCAGGGCTAGGACCAGTTCTCTCGTAACACAGCAAAATTGTGATGTTCATGATGAAGAGAGGTCAAGATGGCATTTGACGAATGGAGGCACTGGCTGGAAGGCTCAGAACAGTCACACATCATCAGGAACAATCATAAGACTCTGGCCCACCTCCAGTCAGCCAGAGGACTGAATGCACGACAAGCAAGGTGGGCCCTTTTCTTTGCACAGTTCTGTAACTCCAAAGCATTCAATATGCCTGCCTTCAACCTGAATCGCCTGTGCCATCTCCTGGACAGAACTCAATCTCAGAAAAGGACCGACCCATTAGACTATATTCCCTCATCTGTAAGATCCCAAGTATTCCACTGGGCATAGACAGCCAGATTCAACTGTCATCCTGGACAAAATAGCACAATAACTTTTCTCTGGAGAATGTTCTTGTGGGTCTCCCTGGTTCAGGACATGGACATGGACATGAACAAGTATGTTTCTGTCTATTCTGTCTGTGCCCAGAATAAATCTTCCCGCTCACCCCCTGCTGGTCTTCTTCAGCCTTTACCCATTGCTGAATGACCTTGGTCACACTTTGTTGTGAATTACGTCATACATATGATAAAAATAAAGTTAAAAACACATTTCAAGGTATGGTTATATGCACATTTTATTTCTCTCCTTTCTAGAACAGCTAAGGAATCAATAAAATCATCAAATAAATTTCAGCAGTGATGCTGCCTTTCCAGATGTGCAAGCTGCCTGTTCCATAAGTGGTAATGCAGCCTTGTACCATAGAAATACAGGCCTTTTAACTGTAAATTGAAATTTTCACTTTTGTGCAATAAAAAGAAAAAACTGACTGAAATCGGCTGATTGTAGCACAAGTGCAAGTGGAAATGATAAGCAGGATCAATAGGCAACCAGACTACCAATTCCAAGCAATTGGATTACTGAGAACTGGTTCTTGATTCACATCCCTATATGTATAGATGAGGAGATATTTAAAGTCTTCACAATTTCACTTTGACAAACATTTTCCATAATTTGCAGGAATTATGTTCTACAGATAGGTGAACCTCTGCCAGCTTTACTTCTGAGAAACTCTGCTTCTCTAAGATGCTCTTGTTATACCAAACAGTGTTACTGACCTATTATCAGTTAACCTAATTAGTTCCTCCAGCTGTTTCTTTTTAGTACCATTTACTATTCCAGCCTTTTGTTGCCCCTAACCATGGTTTAGAGATGTGTTGCTTCCATCAAATTAAAAATGAGCTCAATTTTTTTTTTTTATAGTGTCTCACTTCAGTTGCAAAAACAAAAGGGAAGTAAAGGCTACCGCTTTTCTTTGGATCTTATAAGGCTAGAAGAAGTCTCAACAGTAAAAGAGCATTACAAATCAAAACATCCTCCATGATGTGCCGTATATGTAGAGGTCCTTCAGCCATATCAGGACCAGTTCTATCTTTTAAACTTGCTGGGGCAGTGAGCAGCACAATTTCAAAATTGTATTCTGGCTGTTGAATCATTAGGAAGGATATCTTCCACTGGATCTTTATTTTGTTTTGTGTGTGTACTGGCACATAACCCCTCCATGAAATGTCATGGAACATATAATCCCAACGGAAGATATATATTTTCAGCACTCAGATTTAAATCAAATATACAATCTTTAGCAAATATGCATTTAACTTAATTCAAATGAAATTTAATTTTCTAGTTTCTCTGTAACTATTGATAACATCCTACATTTATCTAAATAATATCTGAGTTGCAACAGAGTTGTCAAAGTAAACATAACTAAATTAAATTGTGAGTGAAGGAAAAAAAAACAATGCCACAACCAGTCACATAGACATTTCCCCCATAACAATGCTGTTAGCATTACTTTAATAGTACAGACACACACATACGCGCACTTACACACACATAACACACAAGCAGGTTGGGGGGTGGTTCTAACAGCACCAATGTGCTTCAGGGTGATAGCCCTATGACTATACCAGTTATGTCTGATAAAATAATAGTAGATAATAGTCTAGATTTTTGTAGAAGCTATAAGCATTCCACTCTGTCTAAAGGGGAGGTGAGCATACAAGCTGGGATGTCAACTAACAAGCCTCTAAGTAATTGGTAGGAGTGCTGTGGAGCAATCCATAGACTCAATAGCAAACAATCAGATCAGTTAAGTAGAATTTGTCTGTCCTTTTTCCAGTTTTCAGCAATAAAGCAAGCTTTTTTACAGAGCCAATAACAGATATCTAATTTTATCCATTTGACCTCCACATGCTTTCCATTTCTTCTTGGAGAAATTTCTACATTATTTTCCATTGTAGCATGTTGAATTAAACGTAAGTTAGTAATACTTCACTTTGTAGCTTAAATAACAAAACAAAATCTCAATGGACATAACAAAATGGGATGTTTTCTCCCTTGAGATGTTCTGCCAGGCTTTTACTGCCACCACTTTCAGTTGTTGCTTGTTTGTCTCTCTGCCTTCAGTTTTGTATGAAGTAACTAAAAAGCATACTCTATTGGGCTGACATTTGGTGACCGACACGGTCATTGACAAATATTCAATTTCTTTGCTTTGAGAAATTCTTGGGTTGCACTTGCAGTATGCTTTGGATCATTATCTATTTGCACTGTGAAAAGTAACTATCAGCAGTGACACTAATTAACACAAATGGCCTAGTTCCAGTAGCAGCCTTACATACTCATGCTATAACATTGCCACCACCATGTTTCATAGGCGTATGTGTATAATAATGAGCTGTTCCCTTACTTTGTTCTGCTAAAAGTTCATCCTGGTTTCATTTGTCCATTTTATTACTCTATTTTGTTTTTATTTATTTATTTATTTTTTATCTTTTTTTCAGAATTAGTCAAAGTTTCCAATAACTCTATGCAGTCATATAAAAAAAACTATGTATACCAAATGATTAATTAGGTTGTACAACCACTTTTAAGCAGCAATAACTTAGAATATGACTCTATGGCTTTATCTGTCTCTTGCATTTAATTTTTGCCCCTTCCTCTTTACAAATTTTGCCCACTTTTTTTCAGTTCATTGAGGTTTGCAGGCATTGTTTATGCACAGCTCTCTTAAAGTCCTGTCACACTGGGTTTAGAGATGAACTGCACCTGGGCTATAGCAACGCCTTGATTCATTTCTTTTTCAGATCTGCTGATGTTCTTGGGATCATTGTCCTGCTGCATGACCTGATTTGGGGTAAGCTTTAGTTGTTGGAAAAAAAAGACCTCACATTTGATTTTAGAATAATTTGATATAAAGATGATTTTATGGTTAAATCAGTGCCTGCAAGCTTCCAGATCATCACTCCTCCATCAAACATAACAAACAAACATAACATGTCTCATAAAAACTGCTTGACAGTTGTTAAATGTTGCTATCCACATTTAGAACCATATTTCCAGAGAAATGCAGCCTCAGTTATAAAAGTGCAAAAACTGCAGAGGCAAAGCAAGAGACAAACAGTAGAGATATTTCCTCTAGGTGAAGAAGTGGCTCAATGAACTCACCACACACTAGGGCAGTTGACTGAGACCGCACAATATCCTCCACACATTTCCATTTGTTTTGCAATTATCGAGTAGGGTCATGCTTTAAAACTAGATGCACAAGCTAATGAATGACCTCTTTTCTGACCTGCATTGTCCCGTCCGGTAGCTTCCTCAGGCATGCTGGTTACCATGATTGCTGCCCCATGGTCCATCCGTAACGCTGATACTGCATGAATGGAGCAGTTAAATTATCTTTTATTTTTATTACACAAAAGGACAAGAGCATGATGGTAAAGTGGAAACTACATTTAGGATAGAACAGCTGAATTATACTGCTAATGCAACTTCCACTTTTTGCAAACATCTAATGCAAAGCTAGCCAAGAACCCAGAGTTATATTAAAGCTGAGTACATGCCGACCCCAGCCTAGCAGCCAGACCCTGAACTTCAGCAGGTGATGAGTAGTTAGGCTTGCAGACTCTGTTTCTACCTGTTAATGTTTCTAAAGTAAAATCCCTTTTTAATAACTTTAAAATCTTTTTAGGCTGGTTTGCAATTTTCCCTTGTATGGTCTTTTTCATACATGTAAACTAAAAGAAAGATCATATGTGTGTCCTAATTAGGATAGGGATTTGTGTTGTTATATGGCACTGTAGCCTAAGATTTATACTGTTAACTGGTGTTTTTAAGAAAATGTGTTTCAGGTCATTTTGCAGAGTAATATAAGTAAGGAATTTAGTGTAAGTTAGCTTTGAAGCAAATAAAACGGAATCAGTTTGCTTTGACTAGCCAATGGCTTGTATACTGTATTAAAGTCTGGAGCCATCATCTCAATTCTTTATATGAAATAGAAACAAAGAGATGTGATGATTTATTAAAAAAGGGTAAACATGCATGGAATTATAATATACAAGGGGAAAAATGCAGTTCGTACAATTCTAACAAGCTTGAAATAGCAGTGAGGTGACAATTTAGGAAGCAGAGAACAGCAAACATACACGTGAGACACCATCGAGTTTCACATTTTATCAGTTACAGTTGTGTGACCATTTATTTTGACTCCCCATAGACCATACAGTAGACCCACCACAAACATGAAGGTTCTAGCAGCCGTCAGGTGGTAAGTTATTGAAAAGTTTCACAGGCTAGGATAACAAACAGGCTTTGCTGTTCTCTGTGCAGTTTGCTGAAGCTGTAAATGCTTTCCCAGATTGTGAAGCCTTTGAGTGAACATTAAGCACAAAAATAAAAATACAATATTAATACAATATTAATTCTAAGCATTTTCAAAAGCTGTAAGGGCAATTCAAAAAACATACTTGCTTAAGCAAGTATCTGTCTTCTCTTAGCATTACACAGTTATAAAGTTGGACTTCCAATGAACACAAGACGCATGCAGCACACACAGAACTCACTTGTTTGCAGCACTGAAAAACATACTGCTGGACCTCTAGTACAACACTATAGGTTCCTAAGGTATCTTTATGTCAAAAAAAAACTTGCATTTTTGTGATTTATCTTGAGGGATATAAATAAGGGAAAAGGCAAAGGTTATTAAAATCTTGCATATTAAAATATTAAACTCATTCATCTTTATTGTTTTGTTGGTATTTTCTGTGAATGTATGCTGCCTTCTAGCGTCAAGACCGGCAAGGAGGCAGTTATAATCTGTCAAAAGTATGTTGAAAGTTAGAAGACAAGTAAGGTACAAAGTAAGTGTTTAGTAGTTAATTAGTTGTTTAGGTTAGAAAATTAATTGGGGGCAAGCGTGGCTCGGGTTGCAGGGCAGTTCTTCTACCAGTCAGAAGGTCAGTGGATTGATCTGTGTCCATGTCTTGAAGTATCCTTGGGCAAGATGCTGAACTCCAAGTTGCCCTTGTCACATTCACTGGGTTTGAGTGCGTGAATGTTAGATAAAAGTGCTTAGGTAAAGGTAAAAGCACCCAGTGTTTATGACTGGGTAAATTAGACTTGTAGTAGAAAATGGTTTAAGTGTTCAAAATTGATTAGAAAGGTACTATGTAAGCAGTGTTGGGAAAGTTACTTTTAAAATGTATTCCACTACAGATTACAAAATGTAGTTTGTAAAGTATTCCGTTAAGTTACTCAATGTGAGTAACATATTCTGAATACTTTGGATTACTTGATATATTGTCATGCTTTTTACAACTACATGAATGTACTATTGCTGTGTGATTTAGTATTATTACTGAAAGTTACTCGCCACTGAGCTAACATTGTTAGCTGGCGTTAGCTCAGGTTAGTTCATAGACCGCAGACTGTTAGACTTGATGGATAGCAGAACTGCACATGATTATTTGCAGCTAGCAGGTTGGAATGCAGCCTTCATTAATAGTAATAAATCCCACAGCAATAGTACATCGAAGATGCTGAAGTGGCACACAATCCAGGTAGCTACCACAACTAAAACAAGGTAGTTGCAGTAGGCTAACGTTAGTTTTTAAAAAAGTACTTACTTCCAGATGGTTGGAGGTTGAGTCGTTTGACGCTGAGAGCACCTTGGTTGCTGGCAAACAGAGTTTGCATTGCACGGTCAGATTTCTGGTCAGAGCCTCTTATTGCATGTGTTAGTTGGGTTTCCGGCAATGCGTGGAATTACCAAAATTAGAGAGGGGATAGCCTAACATTTGAAACAGGAGAAGACCGCCATGTAATCCATTTATTTCAACAGAGTAGCTGTATTCTAATTATCACCTATTTAAGTGGTAACTGTAACGGAATACAGTTATTCATATTTTGTATTTTAAATACGTAACACTGGTACATGCATTTCATTACCCCCCAGCACTGTATGTAAGCACCAGTACATTTACCAGTAGTCTAAATAATATAGTAGCAGCTATTCCAGAGTTTTTCTGGTAAGACCAAAAAATATCTTGATGTCCTATGATATCACAACATACTTATATGTAAATAAATACAGTATCAAAACTGTGTTACAGAAGTTTGAGCTCTGCATCAAATCAAAATTGAGGAACATTTAAGATACTGAGCCAAAGTGTTCTTTAGCTGGATATGCTGAATGTCTCAGAGTAAAGTGAAGTCAGTATGCCAGTACTGACATACCTACTGGACAGAAATAGAGATTGATCCAGTGAGAGCAGGCAGTAGCTGAAGTGGAAGTGATCTCAGCACGCCGTAGGGTCAAGTAGGGGTCCCATTGTCCTGTACTTCATTGAGTGAAGAGCAGTTTAGTAGTTTCCAAAATATGCATCTATAAACTAAAGCTTGAAAGTTTGAAAGCTGTAAAGATTTTGTACATCTGCAACTCATCCAGGAAGTCTGTGGTATAGAGTCGACTTTTTACAGCAGATGCCTCTCACAGTTTTCAGGCAATTCATTAAATATCTCAGTCTGTCAAAAGATTGAATGTTTTTAAAAAGACTGTTACATCTACTTCAAATCATTTTAGGCCAGCAATTATTTTTTAACTGTGTCTTTATTTAGATTTACAGATTGGGGAGAGAAGAAATTGAATGCATCTCCTACATAATCATCATCATCCAGAGGAATTTTGAAAACAATAAAATTGTGGTATATACATTCTCCAAAAACTGAGATCCTATGCAGATCAGTCAAAGCAAAGCGGCCATCAAAAGCTTTGATTAGAGAAACATCACAGAAATACTCAGGTTAATCCTATTTGTTAATTGTATATTAGAACTATATAATAACACTTAGAATTGCACTGATCGCTCTTAAAATTATGCTTAAAATTTTTTTAATTAAGAACATAAATTGATGCAATTAAACATTTAAGTAGAAGTAACTCTTGAAGAACAATGCACATCAGGACCAACACCAGATAGCAATACAGCAACAAAATAAGGGGTTACATCATTATATATTTGGAAATAAGAAAACACAATGAAAAAACAATTCATCCTAAACTTAAACATAGGCAAGATTGACTATAAATGCAGTTCCTATCAGATTTTTAAATTAGTATTTTTTTTGTGTGATTACTTTTTGTGTTAAGCTATTATTACCAGTGGAAGTGGGTTGCATGTGGAAGATGTAGGCCTATCCTTGTAAGAAATGTATGGCTTTCTCTTGTAAGTATGTGAGACACAGAGATATCCAAACAACAGGCAAAGGTTTTAGTGTAACAGCTTTCTAAGTGTAGCGGCTTTCTGTGCATGGTGTTTGCTGTCCCACAAAATGTAATGAAGGTCAGATCCATGCAACATTAACTACAGTATATCGCTGCCTCCCCCTATTCCTGCAGCCTCTTTATGGATTTATTATAGACTGCAGTAGCTGCATCACCTTGTCTGCATGAACTTTTACAGTGGCTGTGGCTACGTTGTGGTAAAGTAAAAACCCTACATTAGCTAGTTCAACAGTTAAAACACTTGTTACATGGTTACCTGTTACCTGGTCTGTTAGCGATATCTCCACTTCTTAATTCTCACGATTGTTGATGATTACTAATTTGATTATCACATCATTTGATAATGAGTTAATCAGTTAATGTTGAAACCAAATTGGAGGACAGTGTGGTCCTTTATCCTCCGGAATGCCTTTCCAAGGTTTCAAGAGAAAACATGACTCCTTTCTTTCATTTCAACATGATTTATTCTAACATTCTTGGAGAATATAAAGGTATAAAACTAAGTTGTGTTTAGATGAGAAATTTAATTTAGTCATCTATGAAGTGAATTTGCAGATTTAAAAACCACCTAATTGCTTTTTTGTTCAGTATTGCTTGCTGGACTGAAATTTAATGGTACTTTTCTGTTTGTAATTAAATTACTTTTAACAAGATGCCCAATGTTACCCAGTGTTTTTGTTTAACAGCTCTTTGGGAATCTCCTTGTTGGTGCAAAAATATTATTTTCTGCCTGTTAAACTGTTATCATTTGGCATTTTTTATAGATTTACCTCAAGAAGGTTGAACAAATTAAGTGCTTTTGTGAAATGTGGTAGTAAAAAAAGTGCCTAAAAATAGATTTTCTGTTTTCTGTTATGTATAAAGACAAGACTGGTTCATCCGATGAAGTTAGTGCCTTTTTTATGCCAGAATGAGTCACTGGTCAGTGTTAAAAGGTCTAACAAAAAGAAGGAAAGAAAGGAGACTCATGTACAAGGACTGGACTAAAAGTGAATGAAAAAGAAACCACTGTCCAAAATATTAAAAAAACTAGGGTAACGTTTCAAGACAGAGGTTTAAAGCACGTTAGTGTTTAAAAAAAAGAGTTTAGCAGATCTTCAAGCAGAATCAGGTAAAGAAGGACACACCAAATGAATGGAAATGTCAACTGAAAAAAACATAAAAAAACAAAAAAACCCAAGTCGTTTTCTAAAAATGTCATTCTTCACACGTAAGCAACATCACATATTCACACCTGACAGTTGGCAAGTACAGCTGCGGCTGTGTGGTGACTAATTGGCACAAAAAGAGCATGGATATAGTAAAAGCTCTGTGACAGGACACTTGTTAAGAAAATATTTCTGAGTTTCTTTACATTTCAAATTATTCAAACTGTGTTACCTGCAAATGACTAACTTAGTTAAAAGTTAAAACTTGTTCTGGGCTTCCCTGTAATTTCTTCTTTTCCAATGTTTTGTATTATTATCTTGCTATAAGATGAACCACTCAATCTGTGTTGCTTCATCACTGTCTTTCAATTTACAGTGTCTCTATGTTATCAACAGTTGTTCCACTTTAAACCAAATTAATATGTTATTTCATTTCATTTGTTTGTATTATGCAGTTTGTATATCAATCAAAAGCTTAAGACCACTTGAAAAATGGCAAAAATCCTATCTTGCATGGTTGGATCTTAACAAGGTGCCAAGTAGAGCTTCAACATACAACAAGAGGAAATGGGAGTGAGACAAAACATTTTTTGAACATTTATTGAAAACAACGCTTAAACAGGCTGTTTTATAGCCGATCAAAAGTTTAGGACCACACCTCCAAAAAAATCTGTAACCCCCCCCCCAAAACAGAAATCAAAGTTCCAAAAATGAACTCAGTAATGAGTTGTTCCACCATTATTGTTGATCACTTCAAAAATTCGTTGTGGCATGCTTGATGCAAGCATTTCCATGAGGTGAGTGGGAACATTTCTCCAAGTGGTGAAGACAGCCGCACGAAGGTTATCCACTGTCTAGAATTGTTGTCCATTTTTGTAAACTTCCCTTGCCATTCATCTCCAAAGGTTCTCAATTGGATTTAGATCAGGGGAACACACAGGATGGTCCAAAAGAGTGATGTTATTCTCCCTTGTCCTGCAGGCATTGTGTACTGTAGCGCTGTCCTTTTGAAAAACCCAGTTGTTACCACACAGATGAGGGCTCTCAGTCATGAGGGATTCTATCTGCAACATCTGGACATAGCCAGTGGCCATTTGACACCCCTGCACCTCCTGAAGCTCAGTTGTTCCACTGAAGAAAAAGCACCCCAGACCATTATGGCGCCCCCTCCACTGTGGCGGGTAGAAAACATCTCAGGTGGGATCTGCTTGTCATGCCAGTATCATTGGAAACCATCAGGAGCATCAACGTTACATTTTTTTTCTCATCAGAAAATAAAACTTTCTTCCACCTTTCAATGTCCCATGTTTGGTGCTCTTTTGCAAAGTCCAAACAGTCAGTTCTGTGGCGTTCAAGGAGATGAAGCCTTTGAAGACGTTTTTTGTTTTTGAAGCCCTTCAGTCTCAGATGCTGTCTGATGGTTATGGGGCTGAGGTCATCACCAGTAAAAGCCTTAATTTGGGTCAAGGATCGTCCAGTGTCTTGACGGACAGCCAATTGGATCCTCCAGCTCAGTGCTGATGAAATTTTTTGGGGGTCTTCCACTTGACTTTTTTGTTCCATAACCCTCAGGATCATTTAAGAAATTCCAAATAACTGTTTTACTGTGTCCCACCTCAGCAGCAATGGCGTGCTGCGAGAGACCCTGCTTATGCAGTTCAACAACCCGACCACATTCAAAATGAGAACTATTTTTTGCCTTTGCCATAAAAACGTCATGACAGTGTGACTACCTGACAGAAAATGACAATGAATCCACATTTTTGCACAGATTGGCTTTTTAAAGGCATGTGGTCGTAAACTTTTGATCAGCTGTAAAACGGCCTGTTTCAGTTTAAGCATAGTTTTCAATAAACTGCATGCTCAAAAAAATGTTTTGTCTCACTCCCATTTCTTCTTGTTGCATGTTGAAGCTCTACTTGGAACCTTGTTAAGATCCAACC
>VUQG01024506.1:6189-29486 GCA_015106755.1 Etia nguti | reverse complement strand
ATTATGAAGTGCACAGTTCCTGTGGATTAAAACTGCCATAAATTAATGATGAATGTCTACTTTTACCGGGTTTTTTTCCCCCATGTATGCTGCTGTTTTGGGAACACGGAGCGGAAAGATGACAGGAGAAAGGGAGGAATTACCGAACCCAGAGGCTGATGCAGATGTGCAAACAGCTGGCTCAGGCTGCATGCAGCACGGCCTTTGCTGTTTGTTGCTGCTGCAGTTCGGACAGGACGGCGAGCTTTGCTGAGTCATGCGAGGCTCGTCTGCAGCTTGTGAGGACGAACAAGCGCTGACAACCTCGGCTGTTAATTTAATTATTGATCGAGGGAGGCACGGCGACCTGCGCACTGTCACACGCTCTGCGCTGAGCCACTACAAATAATAGATAGAGGAAACTCCCTGGAGCCCACTCTGATGAGATTTTGTGTGTGCGTAAAAGGTGATGAGAGCGAGCTGGCTCGAACACAGCTGCTTAACAAGGGCTGTATGGATTATCGTCACAGTATGAGCGTGATGTGGTGGGATGAAGCACACGCTGACATTTTTTAGATTTGAGGGCCCATCTTGTGTTTCAGCTGATTATAATTCAGTGTGAGGTCGTAAATATAAAAGGATGCTTTGCAGCATCAGAAAATGTCAGACTTTAGCTTTTATTGACACACAGTTGCAGGAAAAAAGAAAAAAATATCCTCTGAATGTGTTCACCGTGACAGCTGTCCACGTTTCAGGCTTAATTGATTTTTATTTCCTGCCTTGACTTTGTTGATATTTTTTTGTTTCTAATGTTCTGCAGTCCCCAGTTTGCCCACTGTGTCCCTTTCTGTCAGTGTTTCAGTGCCTCTCCTGTCTCTGTTATCATGCTGTCAGTTATTTGTCTTGTGTTTGTTTTTAGTTGGTTTTCTCATGTGTTATATTTTTGTTTTTAATTCCTGTCTTTGTGCTTCTTCCGTTTCCTGATTGCCTTCACCTGCCCTTTGTCCCCGATCAATCCCCCGTGTCCACACACAGTTCTGTTTTAAACCCCTGTTTGAATTATATATGTTTTCCATTAGATTCTACTTTGTGCTACCCTGTGATTTTGTTTATTTGGACTATTGATCAGCCAATAAAGGCTTTTGTAAGAAGAGGGTTGCTGATGCTCATTGCACTGGAAAAAGATTACAGAACTAACTCTAACGGTCTGCATGGCACAGAACAGCTTATTATTTTCCCAAAAGAAAAAAAGTCCAGCTCAGCGACTCCAATTAATTGCAATTTTACTTTTATTTATCCAGCTGAGGGTTTCAGAGGATGGATTTGCTAGGTGCTCAGTAAAGTTTTAGTGTTTAAGCGCAGCCCATTGTGCAGTCACATTGCAGCAGCAGCAGCCTGCAGTTCAGTCCCTTTTCTCAGGGGCACGTGAGAGGAGGAGAGAAAGAAGCTGCGACCCTGATTGATCCTGCTGCCTCAGCATTAAAAACTTCACCACCGTTTTCTCTACAGTAGAAATGCTTTGCAGTAAAATGTGATTTACAGCTGTCATAACTAACATTTCACAGTCAAAGCTGCAGAAAGATGTTAATTTTTTACAACGGCAACCATCTCTCTACTTTAATGTGTGTGCATAACGGTGCATCATGGCTGGAAGTCACTGTGATCTCAAACAGCACAGCATAATAACTCAGTAGTTCTTCTTGTCCTTCTGGCTGCTCGCTCTAGAGGTCACCACATCTCTCCCTATTCTTAGCATCTGTCACGCCAATCCTCTGCTTCCACAAATCTCCTCTGTGCTCTTCCTGTTTTCCTCCATATTCAACAACGTTAAAGAGTGATTTGAACCTTTTTTATTTGAAAAAGCTGTGATAAATAATATTATTTTCTCATCATTAGGCAGAAAAATCTGTCCAATTACTGTATATTAACTGCTGGACAGTTCATTTTCCATAGAAAATCCAACCTGTGAGAGCCGATTATGGCAAATCACAGTTCTTTTTTGGCTGTTACCACTCTACTAGCTGTTCTAGTGGGAGAGAACGCTGAGGGAAAAGTTCCAGCATTAATAAGAGCTACCTGTGCTGAAAAGCATCCAACTGAAAGGCAAGCAGTCAAATCAAACTCTGCAAACTCTGGGAATAAAATAAAAATAATAAAAAAGCAAAACACGGAGGTGCAAAAAAATGCAGTTCCTCTAACAGCCACTCGAGGTGGCCTTTAAAGTGGTAAAAAGTATACATATAACCTGGTTCAAACAAGAGATTTGGCCTCTCATAACATCTGTACAGTGGGTGAAGTACTCTATAACTCCTCTATCTGGACACTTCCTCTATCTTTTAGGGTTAAAATTAGGGGTGTGGCCACTTTGATTAAAGGGAGCTGTAGTCACTCGGTGCTGTTAGGCCTCATATTCACTAACTCACTCAGCCACTGAACTGGACTTCTCCACCGTGTTTGTGCTGCTGTCTAATGTCTAATGGAGCATTTTTTTGTAATTATATGACTAAGTTTGGGCTGCACTTTAAGTGAGTGAAAGTCAATAGTTTATTTTAGTCTGTTGCTTAGAACTAATTAGCAGGTATCTCCCATTTCTGCACATGGTTAGGAAAAAATCAAATTATTAGGCTTCCAAACATGGAATCCTAAATCAGTGGATGACCTCACGGTGGTTTATATCCACCTTTTATATACAGACTATAAGTCTGACAGGTTAAAGCACAGGTTGGTGTCGGCACAGCCCACTCCTACTGATCTCTACATGCTGTTTATCCAAAAAGTAAAAAACGATGTACATTAAACAGGACGTGTCACTGCATCCTGCTCCTGTTACTGTTCTGTGACGACCTTTTTAATCATCAGAGAAGCATCCACCGACAGTCTTCGGTTACCAAAGCACTCTACTTAGATAAACATGAGGAAGGTCAGTGAAGAGAGGGCCAAGCAGCTGTCACACAGAAGAGGCCAGATGTCCTCACACAAGTGTTATTTCCACATAATCTGGAGTATCTAACGGCTCTGATTTATAGTGAAAGTGGAGGCTGTGTTGTTTCAGATGCAGGCCAGCACTCCCCTGACGTCAGCTTGGCCTTTTCAGTAAAATGTCCCTGCGTTATTTCAGCGCAGGACGACACCAAGCTGCCCGCCCTGTCGCCTGTTTTTGCTCATCTGCTGACAGAATGACAACACACCCACACTGGAATAAATGCATAGTTTATCATATCATAACAATAAATTCTCAAGGCTACATTGTTAATAAAACAGTCTAGTAGATTTAGCCTAAATTCTGAAAAAGGAAGTGAGGTGAACAAAATGTGTCATCGAGAAGAAGAGGTACAAATGTGACACTGCATTGAGAATCAACGGTCATTCTGTGTGGCAATACAAGACAACAAAGATGGCTCTAAAAAGGTAAAACTGCTGCAACTACTGAGAGTGATCGCCTTGCGTTTCATACGGCTACAAGCTACCGGAGATCACAATTTAGGCTACTTCTGCTACAGTACAGTATCGCTTTAAGTTCCTCTAGATACCTGAATAAAAACAGCATTCTGCTGTGAAAAAAGAGAAAAACCAGAAAGTCCTCTATAGGCATGAAAAAAAGAAGTCTCCATTAGTGCAGAGCAGGGTCCTTGAGGAGTTGCAGGGGTTCCTGAAGGGGTTTGTAGGCTGGGGTTTAGGGCTCAAGCACTCTTGTGGGGGGGTTAAGAGTTCTTTGGTGGGGTTTTCTAATGAGGTTTCTCAGGGATCAGCATCAGGGGTTGAGGGGTCTGCTGGGATGTTCTCCAGGAAGTTTAAAGGATCAGGGCACATTCATGGTTTCTAAGCTTCCATAAGGTTGAGCATCAGTGTATAAAGTGAGTTTTCAAAGGGGACCTCTTATGCTTTTCCTCGTTTTCTGGCATATATCTCCTGTTCCAGTGCTGGATGCTCATATTTAACACGGACAAAGTTTCAAATAAGGAGGTCAGTGCATGTTCAGGCAGTTTTTCCCCCCTCAGCTCTGTGTGATGTCCTAGAGAGCGAGAGAGAGATCTCAGGTATAGAAGTCCCATCCACCTTCTGTTTGCATTGGGCAGCCAATTAGAAGAGAATTGATGAGCTGAGGGACTTCATCAAGGCCGTGTAGGAAAAATAAGGATTATTTTGAACTGTTGATCATGCAAAGCTACTCTAGCAGGTTCTCAGAATATAAAATAGAGTTGGAAGTGAGCAGAAGAGGTCCCCTTTTCACAGGAAAGTGAAAGAGTTAAAGCATGGATGGATTAATGGGTGACCAACTGGGCACAGACATTGGTTAGATTTACACTAAGAGGCTAGGGCAAGTGTGAAAAAGACACCGAAATCTCAAACTGAATGGTCTGTAGTTGTATGGTGGGTAATTTAAAGAAGAAGCATCTGTGATTGTGCTGCACTGAGTTTGGGTTTTTTTTCTCACTTATAGGAGGAGCAACATTAAAATAACCCCTGTTTCTGGTTAGCTGCACATCATAATGAGTGATCTAGAGACTTCATTTTTCTGTTATTCATTTTGCTCAGAATATGACGGAAGAAATGAAAACATGCAAAATACTGTATGCTCTCAGAACCCAAATTGATGGGTTTTTCTAGTCGTCCACCTAAAACTCAAACACATTCAATGAAGAGTCACATAAGAGAGAGAAATCATCAAGTCCTGGACCATTAAAAGCTTTAGCAGACAGTGTTCGATAAATAAATAATGTGACCTCTGCTGAGGCTGCCGCATTCAGATGCAGGACCTTCAGTAAAGCTTCTTCAATCTGTCATTTTTGCACCGAGCGCTTTACTGTAGAGTGATATCTTCTCTCGGTGGTCAGGACTCAGCCTGAGAAGTGATCACTGAAATTTAGCTGCAGCACTCATTTACCTGCGACACCTCACGGGGATTCCTGGAGGAGTGCGGGACCTTTTGCATGTCTGCACCCAGGAGTCCTGCTTCACTTAATCCACCCATGATTTAAAGGACGTAAGCATGACTCTCAGAATAACCAACATTTACAGGCACAAAGCCACAAATCAGAGGGAAGCAGCCCTAAAACATGCCAGGTGTGTGTTTGTAAAGCTTTCTCTCATTGGACAGACGAGTTCAGTGAAATGAAAATGCTAAAAAAACAAACAAACCATAAACCCCCTCAGGACTGGGTGTTAGGGTAAAGCTGGAAAGAAAAATCCCCTCCTCCTCTCCACCTGCATCCTGCATGCGGAACACTGATGCATCCCGGCAGCACCTGCCCCCCTCTGTCCTCCCTCAGGTCCTCCCTCAGCATCCCAAACTCTGGATGCAGTCATGTCTGTCTGTGTGCCGTCATCTCTCATCCATCCATCCATCCGCCGCCGCCGCCTCCTGTCAGGTGTGTGCAGTCACTTATTTAATGCGTGCGCGCGTGCGTGCTGTAAAAGTCATCAAGGCTTCGCCAGGCACACGTTCTGGTTCGGGTTCGGTGTCACTGTGATGTTGTCCGCTTTGCCCGGCGTCCAGAAGAACACGTAGTAAATGACCAGGATGAACGCGGCCACTGACACGCAGAGGAAATAGGCGATCGCCATCGCCACTTTCACCCAGATCTTAGTTGACATGTTGGCGTGTTTGGCCCGCAGCTCTCCGGGGTAGCTCGGCCTCCGGTTCATGTCCCCGTTCAGCTTCTCCACGGTCATGTTGCCCTGCCTGCTGGCCGCCTTCATCTCGGTATCAGCGCTGAAGTCTTACTCAAAGATTGCTCCCCTGCTGACTGTTGTGCGTTCATCGGAGTCTGCAGACGCTGCCGCCCTGCTGCGCTCCTCCGGGCCCGGATCAGGACGCAGACGCTTCAGGTTCTCCGGTGCGTCTCCGCGCGGTGCTGGAGCTCCCTGAACCCTCTGAGCTCTCCGTGCGCACAGGGCAAACTGAACTCAGGAAGGTTTGCTCCGCTATCAGCTGGATGGGACCGCTGGCAAGCTGCTCTGAATTAAAGAAGTCGTTTCCTGCGTGTCTTTTCAAAGTAAAACGAATTATAAACGTACATCGAGAATCAAGGTTATTATAGTGAACTAAAAATAAAAATAAAACTAAATGTGAAAAAACATTTTTTGCTAACTAAAATAAAAACTAAGCCTTTTTGTAATATCTGTTTTTGTGGAGGATGAACTTCATTATATGTATTATAATAATTTTTCATGTGATGTGAACATAATTAGGAGAAAGTTACATGCTGAATTTGAAATGAGTGAAAGATTTTTTTCGCCCAGGCAAAAAAAGAGAGAAGAAAATAATGGACATTAAATATTCAAAAAAGTAAAAAATGTCGAGTGAGGAAAAGTGAGAATCATGCCTCTTGGATTTGAATTGGGCAGATTTGGCACAAAATTATATATATAAAAAAATGACCAAGCATCCATAACCTCTCAACACATGCTGTAAATTAGGCAAATAGAGCAATGTGATAAATGTAACGGATTAAAGGACGCGGGTGGTGTTTTCCTCTAAAATGGAAACAAAGACTGAAAATTTGTTAATAAATAACCTGAAGCTAACACACCAGTTTACACGGGACTTACTTCATCCTTCATTTATGGTACACTTGCGCACGGACTGTTACTCCAGTCCAGCCAAACTTAGCAGGGACCCCTTTTGGACCCTCCATCCCCACGGGTGGATTATTTGTAAGCTGTGGTACCCTAACCTAACTCTGGTTTCTTATCACTGCGGCCTTCATTGTTGACCCATCACAATCATTCGAGGTCGAGATGCTGAGATGCTCTTTCGTCGTCAGTTATCCTCAAGGCCAAAAGAAAACAGAAATCCTCTTATTCTGAAGGATTTTTTTTGCCACGTTTCCGGCGGCTCTCCGCGTTTTTTCTGCCCGTCTGTACGCAACTGTGGACGAGGAGGAGCTCAAAGTACGCAACACCCAACGATTGGGTCATAGTTTGTGAGAAACGTCCCGCAGCAGAAGGCGCAGAGCCATCTCCATCCACAAATCATCACCGCCTCAGATTTTCTCCTCCAGCCTAAAAAAAATCTGTACAGAGACTGTAAAAAAAACAACCCCAAAATAAAACAAAACCAAAAAAACGACACATCAGAAACCTCAAAATAAAATAAATAAACCCTCTCTGCACAGATGAGTCACGGGCAGCTGAGGGGGGCGGGGGGGTTCGTAGCCCCCGTTATGTAGTGTTAACTGAGGATGAGGAGGAACCGTTTGTCTTCCTGTCCTGCAGCGAGCAATGTCACAACGTTCAAACAAGAGCTCTGATGCTCGCGTGTGCACAGGCAGAACGGCTTCACAGTCCGGGAGTGTGTCTGCGAGCAGGACCTGAATTCATGCGTCTTGTTGGCGGACAAACGGAGCAGAGACGGTCTCGGTGATCCAAATTCTGTTATGTAGGAAATATTACCAGCATTTTTAATCATTTCCTCACGTGCTGAATAAACACAGACGAGAGAGAGAGAGAAAGAGAACACATTTATTGGCTGAATGAATAAAACAAACAGATAAAGCAACAGTTTGCTTTACATTTAATTGAGGAAAACATTTTTAAAAGCTGTACAAGCGTCTAGATGTTCCTTTCCTCTCTGACATGGACATTTCTCATCAAGGTCTTTCACAACACTAAAAAAAACAGAAGCTACATCTCTTTGTATGCCTTCTACATTTGTGTTTTCAGAGGAACTTGATGAACTTGGGGTCTGAGTCACACTCAGATCTCGGATGGAAGAGGAAATCATATCCTCTGACAAAGCAGATCCTGAGCCGAGGAACATGGAGCTTACTCTCCATTAGTTCCCTACTGCGTCTCTGATCATTCTGATTTCCTGTCGGTCGTCCCGGAGAAAGAGAAAACCTGCCCAGAGACGCCCCTGCTGCAGGAGAATCAGCAGGTGGTCAAAGAACGAGAACACCGGACAGTAAAACTTGATTAAATATCTGCTGCCTGCTGGGCTCAGGAGGTGAACCACTCAAACTCTTATCACCCTACATCTGGCTTCACTTAAACATGCATGCTAGGATGCAGCAAGCTGAATTTGAACAACCGATAAAGGGACAGGACTGTGATGGAGACCGGACTAACACACACACACAACCACGACCTGCTCAAACCGGAGAGAAGAGGAAGACGAGGAAACTTCAGAGATCACAGGCTGAACAAAAACTTCAATTCCTTTTATAAAACTGTACATACTGCAGTTTTCTTTCAATCCAGAGGCATAACTTTTATTCCTTGGATACAGAATACAAAAAACATTAAAGCATCCCCACTCATCCACGTGTGTTTAAACGCCACAGGTTCAACGCTCCGGCTGACGCGAGCTGAGAAAACAAACTCACTCTGAAGCCCTTGGCCCGCTGAGGTATGAGAGAGTGGTTTCACTCCAAAATAAACCATCAGAACAAAAAGAGGGAGACAGTTTCATTCACAAATGACTGTTTAAAACATCTGCATTTAATCCCAAAAAACAAAAACTTCATACGATGGAGGAAGCGAGTCCTCTAAGAAGGCTGGGGAAAGTGTAGTCGCCTAAATGTAATCCAATGTCAGAGAGAATTACATAAATAAATCATCAATTGGAGTGAATTTTTTTTCTGAGTACATAATTGATTTTGATAGATTTGAAATAAAGAGAAGACCCAAGTAGGTCACATGATTCTTTCAGGTAAAGCAGGTGAGCAGCAGCTGATTAACATTTACAGGAAGGGGTCGTTTGTGGTGCCGTTCCAGTCCTGAATACCAAAAACTAAAAAAGGAACAAAATGTTGGGAACACGCGGACAAACCTCAGTTTCACTGATTTTAATCTGGACGCTTAAAACATGCTGCAGCTCGCTGATGAGTTCAGAAAGAGGTGAAAGTGAGGCTTGAGGACTTGCTGGCAGTTTTTCCCTTAACCCTCTACTGCACACGTTACCCCCTGATATTTAAACGCACAGCCTTTCACTGGAACGATAAAGAGAAAAGGGATGTGTGACCTGAGTGGATGATCACCTCGCGTGGGTTTTCTCCCACAGTACTGGATTTCAAACCAAAACCAATACCGAGAGTCGTCTGCATCCAGTCCAGGGAGCACGATGCCTGCTGAATCGGTCTTCATTTCAGACTCACAGGGGTTAATTTCAGTTTTCCACGACTTCCCAGAGACCTCGTGGAGTGAACGGTCCCGATTTGCACAAAGAACCCTAAACTTCAGCCTTATGCAGATGAAGACCTGGCGGCTCGATGCTGGGCCTTTTAAACACCCCTCTGCTCTTTCCCTGCAGCAACACTGCAACTATACAGCCGGTGGATTCCTGTGTTGCAAATATGTGAATCTCTTTGTAACTCAGATCAGATCAGATGCACCGTGTTACGCTCAATGTAGTGACCTGACTGAAGAGAGACTGCTGATGGCTGCTGCCTCTGAGGACAAGCAAACTTCAGCTTTAGGACAAAAATGTCACAAATGTGATTTTCACAGAATTCTGAAGCAAACTTTTTCTGTTTTCAGATTTGATCAAAAAGGAATCCACATAATAAATTGATCTTTATGAAAATTGTCTGAATTTCATGCTGCACATCCCAAATAATTCAAAGATACCATTTATGTTGTTGCACAGTGAGTCTGTGCAGTCCCAACAACACATTTTTGCTTAAGTGTAGATTAAAATTCATATTTAGTGATAAAAACTTGATATAATCTCCTGGCTGGCTTGGGAACGACTGTGTCACCATGGATGAGCTGGAAAAGATTGTCAGGATGAGGGAAGTCTGGGGTTCTTTACTCAGACTGCTGCCCCTGTGACCCGAACCTGGATATGCGGCAGAAAACGGACGGATGGATGGAAAACGCCAACATTTCCCCCAGATGGTGTAACGATGTGTGCAGTAGAGAGTTAAAAAGTCGTCACCATTCAGATCAACTCTGTGTGCCTGACACCTAAACAGTTGCTGTACTCGAAGTAAAAAGGGCGCCGTTTTACTGCCACCATCTACTACAAACAACAATTCATTATATGATACTATTATGTTCAATATCGTTCGACACAAAATGAGCAGATGAGAAAATCCAATGATAGAGCAGAGTTTGAATCTGAGCTGAATTTGAATCGCATGATCAATTAAAATTTCATTAAATCTGTGTCGTCTGTGCAGTCACCTCCAAAAAATGAAGCGGTGAAACTACAGCGTGACGTTTTAGAACAGATCAGAAAAGCTGGAATCGCCACGATGGAAAAGACAGAAACTGTGAACAAAGTGATCCAAGCTAAAGACCCTGAAAGAAGCGAGCTTAGCAAACACCTGTCACTGCTCCTCACCTCTGCTTAAAGCTCAATATTAACTGGTTCTGGCAGCTGTAATCCTGCCTTTTCATTTCAACAGCATCAAGAAAATGTAATTGAGGAAAAGGCAGATTTGTTTTTCATTGATTGATGTGCTTGAGATCCTCTTACAGGAAATCAGTTTAAGCGTGGTCAATATTTGCGTCAAACACCATTTTCGTGTTTCCTGTAACTCTGTTAGAACAGGACGGCGATCGCCACATTCTGCAGACGATCCGCTAATAAGATGAGGGCATCCAATCAATCACTGAGGAAGCTGGAGGTCAATGATTGTCTTTTTTCCCTGGAGAAATTCAGGTTCCTGGTCCTGAGAGGAGAGACCAAGGCGACCTTGTAGAGGCTGGGCTCAGCAGCCGCCTTCTTCGTTAAGGGGCGATCAGTGTGGATGAAAGCCTGCTGGACAAAAGGATGCAGTGAAGTAATCCAGGCAGTGAAGTAATCCACGTTACTGTCTGTAACTTAAGCTCGGCTGAATCTCCGAGGCAGAAGCAACCTCTGTGAGGCTCTCAGGGCAGTGTTAGAGTGACTTTTTCCCCCTTTAGCGGGTCTTAAATGACCTCCCGTGCTAACATTCATACACACGAACACAGATGTTCTCTCAGAGCAGAGAAAACGCGAGTCTGTAGAGAGAAGTCGACATTTTTAAACCAAGACACTGATGGACATTTTACTTTTGATGTCTCAGTACTACAGAGAGAGGGGAGGTGAAGCAAAGGGAGGGGGTGTTTGATCACAGCTCAGAGCGCTAAGAAGAGGTTGGTCCATGGAGGCGATGCACACTTCCTCCTCCTCCACCTCCTCATCTTGGATGAAGTCATTTTTTTCCTGTTTTTTAAAACAAATTTAGATATGCAGTGGTCACGGATGAGTAGTGTGATGCATCCATCTCCTCCATCCATCCAGCCATCCATCCTCAGACGTGCTGCAGCTTCAGTCTGTTGATACAAACAAAAGGAGGACGTTTAAAAGTGTGTGGCCTAGAGAATGTGTCTAATACTTTTACCCAAAGCACTTCAGACTACCATAAAGGCTGAACATTTGCAGTCATCACCGAGCGTATTCAGCCACTCTGCAGCTCAATGGGAGAAATTATCACATGCACAGAAGCTGGTGATCAGTATGAACTCGCGCAGCTGCAGAAAGCCTCACAGAGCAGATCAGAACACATCCTGATCCCTGAGTCACAAACAGCGGTTCGATTTCACGTCCCCGGAAAGATAAGGGAAGGGGTTAAAGTAGGCTGGAAAGATCCGGAACGGCGTCCCGGCGCTTTCAGTTAATGAGTAATTAAATCTGAGAGGCAGTTTAATACATTTTAATATCGAGCGAGTTCATTTTTCATGTTGCTTCCAGCTGATGCCATGGAGGAACAACCACTCAGGAAATGTCGTCACCACACAGACACACAGTCGGTACACCCTCTTTTTCCCTACTCGTTTCTCATTCCTGTCATGAGTTGATGCTCCTCTTATTCTTTCAGGGTCACCACAGCAGATCATCTCTCTCTAACATCCTCCTCTGTCACGCCAACCCTCTGCATGACCTCCTTCACTACAGCCATCATTCTTCTCTGAGGTCTTCTTCCAGCCTGGCAGCTCCTATCCCTCCTCTGCACATGTCCAAACCATCTCCACCCACTCCATCTGGCCAGCACACTTTTTCAACTCTCCTGTGCTTTGGATGATTGACCACAGGTATTTAATCTCATCTACCTTCACTACGTGTACTCTTCGTTGCACCCGTTTCGCTCTCATCCGCACACATTTATTCTGTCCTGCCGCTGACTTTTATTCATCTTCTCTCCTGTGCATACCTCCACCTCTCGAGGCCATTCTCCACCTGTTCCCTCCAGTCAGTACGATCATAAAGTCATCTGCAAACATCATAGTCTGCAGAGACTCCTACCTGGCCTCAACTGTCAGCCTGTCCATTGCCATTCCAAACAAACCGGGGCTTGGAGAGGATGATCACGCACCTGTCACTCCCACCACACACCTCGTCACTGTCCTGCACCACCCTCTCATGCTGCAGATGTCAATAAAGTTGGTACTAAAATGTGACATCATCAGACTGCATGCCACCGATTGGCTGGTCAGCAGCGTCACTCGATGGGTCATGAAAGCGTCTCATTCACAAAAATCAAAACCGCCATTTTTTTAAACCGGGCAACGAGGGAACGGCTACAAAAAAACAACGCTGTGGTCCTCTAGTCTGACGAAAAGCCACAGACTGAGCAGCAGGTATATTCTTGCCTGGACGTCCACCGTTGTCGTAGCGTTCACGTCGCATATTAATTACATTGTGGGATGCTCGGACGTGTTGCTATGACAACGGCCACGCACATTAGGAGGTACTCAAATGTAATGGAAAACCAGTCGATCCGAGTCGAGTCGATCCAAGTAGGTATTAGTGGAAAAGGGGCTAAAGTATCCACGAGCTAAAGAGTCAATATTTATTTTTGCTGTAGTTCCCTGTCATGAGCAGCGTGGTTTGAGGGATGCAGTAGCACTCCTGGTATTCCTGTTTACTTCTTATCTGTGGTTTAACTTCTGATATTTCGTTCCATTCTCTAATGAGGTTTTATTAAATTTTCAAAATTAAAATTTTAATTTAATAAAAGTTTACACTGACCTACTGCATCACCTTGTGGTACACGATGGCATTGCACAAAAGTACAGCTCAAACACAGCTCGACTTAAGTTGATATCTCTTCAACGCAATACACACAGATGTTTATATAAAGTCAGAGTGATCGTTTCTTCACATTTGGTTCAGAATTTTACAACCTCATGAAATTGGACTGTTTTACCTTTTAATAACATTTAGATAAAAAGGTTTTAAAGGATTCGAGAATTTTAGAAGACAGGAGGTTTCTTTCTGCCATGTGACTCTTTCCAACAATCCATAAAAGTTACCAAGAGTGCAAAACAGCCCATGTCACAACCCAAATTTCCCCTTGTGGGACAATTAAAGGATTATTCTATTCTATTCTATTCTATTCTATGTCTGAATGTTGTTTCTCCGACTTGTTAAGCTAATTATACCTACAGGTAGCTCCATATTAATAAATAGGACAAGAATGCTCAGTGTGTTTTTTAGTGGCATTGGTGGAGAGTCATGAGCTTCTCTTTAAAACTGTACAGCCATCTCTTTCCACTATTTGCTGAGCACTTTCTGCAAACACTGCTATAACAATATCTTTGTGTTTTAATGTTGGCGTCTGCCAATACTTGGGTGATTCACGCAATTCAACCTCTCCACACTGGAGCCTCAGAAACATCACACGATTTAATTCAATCAGACTTCAAACGGACTCCACTGCATCAGCCCTATCATCTGTCCAGCAGGCTGTAGCTCATTTCCTCTGAAAAGCCTTTAAAAGCTTAATTGTGCCTCTAATTTCCCTGGTTTCCTGATCTCCACCCTGACGCCAAAATACACACACGCTACCACTGACACACAAAGCCCACATGAGCTCATCTGACTTGTGCCGTTTATCACGAATGAGTCATCAGGTGTAAATGCAGCCAGTGTGGATTTTTATATCAGAACAAAAAGAAAGCAGCAATCCTTTAAAACTGCTGTACTCTGTCCAAATTTTTCCAAACTTTTTGATGTGCAGTTAGACCCTGACCCCATTTTGATTCTTATTGGACTGTTGGAACAATCTAAAAAACTTAAGCGCACACAGATTTCCCTCCTGTCCTATGGCCTAATGTGTGCAAAGAGTCTGATTCTCCTGCTATGGAAGGGAAAAGAAGTGCCCTCCTTGAAAGCCTGGATCTCAGTACTGACAGTTACTCTTCATCTGGAAAGGATCCGCTACATTGTAAACGACAAACTGGAAGACTTCGATCAGATTTGGAGGCCACTCATTGAGTACCTGGAAACTATGAACAAGTGAGAGCTACTATGTGGACTTCACCATTGGTTAAAATAAGCTGATAGCACTCTGGGATAAGGGAATGGTGTGGGGAGGAAGGTTTTTATTGTTTTTGACTGACCTTTTTGGTACTTTCCACTGTCTTGGTTGTGTGTTTTGTTTTTTGTTGTTTTTGTTGTTCTGGTTTGTTTGTTTTTGTTCGCTTGTTTGTTTTCCCCCTTTCTTGATGATAAAAATGTAAAAAGGAAGAAATGTCAGCCTATGGGGCAATTTGTAATGGTTATTTGTGCTTCACAATAAAAATATTTGAAGAGAGGATATATGTGACAGAAATCAGGAAAAGCACAACAGGCCTCCTTCAGTTTGTACCATTTTATTCGGTTCTCCTCTGGTTTTACTTTATGAGATTAACCCTACACCCAGAGATCGCCTTTCCATCTTCTGAAGCTTTTATCACAGCATCTGAATTTAAGCCCAACTCGCGCTGACTTCGAATTGTGTTTCCACATTATGGCAGTTCCAGAGAAAAGAAAATATTTATTATTTAAAGCTTTGCCATTTGCCAAAGTGATAACACCCCAGTCACAAGATAAATGGGTACAGGGAGAGCGCCAATGACTGGACTTCCTCCAGCCTGTGGTTTATCCACTTAGCTCACTTTTAAACCACAGTGTGCAGAAAAACAGACGAACGGACGGAAATGTGAAGAACATCGATTCAGACCACAGTGGGTGACTCCTCTTCCCATCGGTGCATGACTCACGGCACCATGAAGTGCTTTGGATCCAAGTAATCACAAGTGGTAATATAATGGGCTATCACCTATATAAGGGCTGGATGGCCTTATAGCTCAGTACTCTCATCAACCCCAGCAGTAATGAAGGGTGTCACAACAAATGAAGAAAAGGAGCATAAAGTGTTGTTCAGACACACAGAAAAAAAACAAAAAAAACAAAAAACAAGTTTAAACCAGTTGTTCTCTCACATTTTCTTCAACGTCCAACACCAGAACAACAAAAAGAGATCCACGATGCAGTTTTAGTAAATTAAAGGTCGGCCTCACAGTCTGAGAACCACTGGTTTAAACAGAGATGAGCAACAGAAACAGAAACCAGTTCTGAAGCAGGCGCTCAGCTACATTCATGGCAAAAAGGAACCACCAGAGCTCAAAGCCACATTTACACCCCAGAGTCACACTGGACTCTCCATAATCTTCACCAAGATTAGGAGCTGCTTATATTTTGAATTTCCAATCCGTGTTGGGCAGATTAGGCATGCTAAGCATGTGGTAATTAGGATATAATCTGAGAACCCAGATAGTCTGATGACTGGGCCTCTGGAGTTAGTGTGCTGTGCAGCCAGCTGATATCTGGGGAAAGATTTCCATTTCTGTATTCGGGGCAGGGCTTGTGGATGCAGATTATTAAAAAGAAAAACTAATAACAACAGCTTTTTAAACCAGGTTTTATTAGCATCAGAAAATAGCTGATTGGATCCCAGATTGGGAGTATTTACTCTGTGCATCCAAAAAGCGCCATCTCAAACATGATCCATCAGCAGAATACTTTCTGAGCTTGCCCCATGTATATTTATGGGGATTAATTAGGACCAAACACAAATTATAGGTAAGGCTGAGGGGAACTTTGTTGTATGGATGCACGGATTGTGAAATTCTTATGCAGATGTTTTAAAAAGTAAATGAATACAAATGTGGCTGCTTACTCATTTCAAAATTAAAATGCCTCCAGGGATTTTAATTTTAAAGCAATATCTAAATGAACTTTAATTCCAGTGGTCACCTGGACTTAAAAAAAGTAAAACAAAAACACATGTATAGAATCACCAGACCAATCAGATGGTTAAAACGTTTGATGACTTAAAAAAATAAGGTTGAAAATAAGGTTTTAAAAAAAAATTTTCACCCCACTTTTCCCCTCTTATATCATCATCTTTGCCTTTGCTGACATCTCAAATTTAAGTATCATGTCTGCGGTTTATAATATCCCTGCTCAGTTGTCGATGCACCCATTGTTTTCTTCATCCTCTGAGCATTTTAACCCTTTGAATGTTTTGACTGACAATGATCCAGCTGTTTTAGATCGGTTATAAAATGTTTTTAATTGAAATTATCTGGTTCCATGGATGCCATGAGTGTAAATGCAAAACAGGCAAGACAGCAAATGCACTCAGATCATATCATCTGATTAACACACTCACATCAACACACAAAAAAAAAAAAATAAGAGGAGGAGGAGACAGAATAAAAGGTTTGGTAATGCAGGCAGTGCATCAAGCAGCAGCAATTTCATTACAGCCATAAAAACAATGAAAACAAAAGGTTTTACATGCTGGGGAAGAACAGGAAGAGGAGGAGGAACAGCACATGGGGAGTACATCCAACAAAGGAGGTGGAGTTCAAAGTTTCAGTCCAACAGAGGAGGAGCAGGAAGACAGCCGGGAGGAGTTTCAAAACAGGAAGTGGGTCTTGATCGGTTGAAGGAGGTGGTAGCATTGCAGGTCAGATTTTTTAAAAAGCAGCGTGTAAAGCCATCTTTGGGTTTGTCAGGCCACTAAACAGCTCCCGTTATGATTTATTTATAAGGGAACGAAGACAAAAAGAGTGAGAGAGCCACACCACGAGGGAAATTAAAACCAGCACAATCACAAAAAAAAGGGGAAAAAAAAGGGAGGAGCACAGCGTGAGGAGGCGTTAGAGGTGCGCAGGGGATTTCTTACAGTAAGCCACCGTCTCAAAGTCAGTGATAAGGACCGCACCTGAGGACGGCTGCTCTGAGGACTGCTCTATTTCTGCTGTCGGAGCAGCGTCGCTCTGGGCAGGCGTGTCGTCTTCTTTATCTGCTGAAGGTTCAGGCGAGCTCGGTTCGGCTTCCAGGACGGAGGGGGCGGGCGGGGAGTCGGGTTTGTCTGCTGTCAGAGAGAAAAAGGCAACAAAGCACAATTCAGAATGAAATAAAAGCTTATGTTCAAAGGCAGTCTGGAAGGAAATAAAGCTGTTCAAGTGCAGACCAATTTGAGAAAAAAAAAAAAAAGACTCACTCATTTCCACTGCAAAGCAACACGGTTTCATTTAGTGTGGTGCTACGTTAGGAAAAATACAAGGGGAGAGCATTTCTCCTCTGCTCCTTTGATGTGTGCAGACAGTTTCCTGTTTCCTATACTTTCATTTCATCCACAATATTAATTCCTCCCTTTTATTGTCACAAAAACGATAAAATAACTGCAGCTGTGATGACTTTAGAGACGTAAAAATCCTGTCCTGTAGTGCTCTAGACTCAGTCTTTAAAATCCTTGCAGCATATGGAGTCTCATCAGTCTCATTATATTTAGCTTTGCAATTAGAGGTAAATAAGCTGCAGGACCCAGCTTGCGTCTAATCAGCTGTTGTTGGGTGAGAAGCTAAAAATTCTGCAGTTTTTTGGAGGCATTACTTGAATCGAGATTAACATCAGTTAAAATTTTGCTGAAAATGAGCTGAACTGCAAAGTGGCGTGGGAGGATTTCAGATGCTGGGTTAGTTCAAGCGGGAGATTAGAAGTACCTGGATTAATCCTCCTGATGCAGCTGGATTAGAGCTGCTGCTGGGATGTGGTTCGCTGATCCTTACTATACCACAGGACTGTCAGCGTGTAATGTCTCTACTTTCTAAAGAAAGTATATTTATTTAAATGTAATAGAAACGAAGCTTTAGAGAAAACATGTAAAATGACTGAAATTATATGTTGTATTAACTAAATAAAATAAACCACGGAGTTTTATCCAATACACCCAGCATGGAGAGGATATTTATTTGATATTTATTAAGACTGAGACATCTACATAACTGCGACTGAACTAATAATAATTGACTTCTTTCCTGTCGCTCTATATTATCCTAGAAACTTATAAAAAATAAACCTAAAAAACATTTTGAAACAATGAAATCTAAATTTAAATGTGAAAATCCAGCCAAATACTAATGAAAGATTAATGAAAATACAAACCATAATAAATCTGGTTCTAATGTTCTGGTTCTTCATTTAAGATAAATTAAAGCAGCAGAAATAACCAGTCATTTTAATTTGTGCACATCTTTGTTTTTGTCTCTGTCACACTAGCGTAAACATAAGACTGCAACTTTTATGTGCCTGGGAAAAACTGTAGCCTGGTTGATGCACTGAACCGATTCTGAGGACGCAACATCCTCAACCTCTGGGTGACCAGTTTCAATCAAAACGTGACTGCACATGTCGGCTGGCAAGAGGAAACCCGTCTGCAGACAGCTGCAGTCACTCTCATACAGACTGGCAAAGGTCTGAGTATGTCTGGGCTCATCTGCGATAGAGGACTCAACTTTTTGCCAGCTGGTTGTTTTCAGGTTATAGCAAGTTTCCTCAGTGTCTGAGTTTTGCAGCAAAATTCATCAGTTACTTGCTGCATTAATCACAAAAGGATTGCATGTAAGTGCAGATTTTACCCAATTCATTGGCAAACTGAGCTGACTGATGACAGACTGTCTTATCATCGTGCTGATGCAACTGACCACGAGCACTCGCAGACCTGGTTGCCATCTTCAAAGCAACAATTTCAAAAGCAACAACATCACAAGCTCGTTGAACACGGCTGGCATAATTTAGCTCAAGCTACTGTCCCCAACCACTGTTGTCTTAGTGTTAATTTTTTTAAAATAAATTAAAAGTAATAGTTGAAAATCTCCAGATACTCTTGTAGCCCCTCAGGCTGAGATTTTCTTTGAGTTTTCTGCGCACTGATAAGTGTCAATAAGATACAAGCATCACAAACGTGGCTGCAGACAATTTCCACATGTGAGTTTTAGACATTTTCAGGAGAATCAGGTCGGAATATTTTCCATAGTCGTCATTTCTCACACACGTTTGCACCGTAGGAAAAGCTCTGTGCGGTTTAGGTGAAGCAGATGCGTGGACAGAACATGTAGGAGGCCATAAAAGACCAGCCAAAGTCCTAATATTACACTCTCACATGCGCCTGTTGGGCGAGTCCTAGAAAAGTTCAGGGTGCAGTGGATGAAAACAGTCTGGTGCGTTTTATGTTGAGGGGTTAATTTTTGTATTACCTTGTGACGGAGCTGGAGGCGCATCCCCGTCCACCTTGACCTCAGAGGGGGCGGGGTCAGATGGCAGTGCAGTAGGCGAGTCTTTAGGGGCCGAATCAGGTTCTGACACCATCACCTGGATCTCCTGGATTTCAGCTTTTTCTGGAGGAGACGAAACATCAACAGCTGAGCACCAAGGATGGAGAGAAGAGGTGAAGATGAGGGGAGGAAACAAAAGGGAGAACAGAGAGGAGTTGAGGCGGAGGCAGAAAAAGAGAAATCAGAAGAGGCAAGGTAAGAAAATAAGAGAGAGGTATGAATATTTTCCCCTCACTGACTGAATCTTTGACAGAAACAAAGGGAAAATCTGAAGGTTGTCCATTTAACAAGTTAAAACCTGAAAGTGATCTTCCCTAATGTTAAAATTATTTCAAATGAGCCGTTTTTTCCATAAATAACAAAATAGTTATGTAATCAGGTCTCGGAGAAACCCCGAGCACTACGGGTCACAGGTGCAGCAGCATCACCCCTGTGCAGAAGGGAGACATGCTGCAGGACTTCCTGTAGCAGAACAGAGAGCTTAAATGGTCACAAAGTCCTATGTTGAGACAGTTCTGCCGACTTACTGGGAGAAACGTTCGCTGAACTGTGGCTGAAGTGGAGTGACACAAAAGTAAAAGTTCAGCCTTTAGAACAACATTAAAGTTGCCCGAAGCAAAGAAATAAAGACAGAATGTCAAACACTTCTGCAGCACTTCAAGCTTTACAAGCTCCCAGTTTAAGCTCACTATTTACATTATCTGAAGTGTCTCCATGCCTCTGCTGTGAACACAGTAAAAATGCTTCATTTTCTGCCGCTTATCCGAGACGAGCAGAGGCTGCCTCCTTGTTCCCGGCCACCTCCTCCAACTCTTCTGTGCAGACACAGAGGCGCTCCTATACTAGACTGATCTCTCCAGCGTGTCCCGGGCCTCCTCCTGGACATGCCAAACTCTCTGTAAGCTTTACACTCAGGATTCTTGAAGTGCTGTTTCTCTCCTCTGATAAGGGTCTAACACAGCTCTCCATCCTTCCCCTCCTACATTTCAGCTCCTCTGCAATTTCCCATTACGCATGTGAAATTGCATCAATGATTCTTCTCTTTATAGCCCTTCACAAATGCTAACTTTAACAAATGGTTTTCAGAAAATGTTATTGCATTATTAACTGATAAATCCACATTATTTATCAGATTTATTGAGTTTAAGCCACCTGGGATATTATTTGATGTTAACACTGGTATAGCACATGTGCAGCAGCTTCAGAAAATTGCTACAATAATTCCCTGTTATGGTCTCAGAGTGGGGTAACTATTCTACCTGCATGCTCCTCGTTCTGTGACTCGGCAGGTTTACTGGAGCTGGCGGCTTGACTCTTGATCTCTTCCTCCTGCTGCTCCTCCTCCTCCTTCTTCTGTGGGGGGCTGGAATCAATGCTGGGGGGTTTCGGCGGGCTCTCGCCTCCCATGCTGCTTCTGGGTGACAGCAACTCCATCTCCTCCCCCCAGTCTGACACAGGCTTGTGGCCGTCCAGCGGGGAGAAGGGGCTGAGGGGTTTGCCTCCCTCGGGGGACTCCTGAGCAGCCGCTGGGGGCGGGATGTGGACCTTCGGCCTGGGAGTCCGCTGATCTTTGGGGCTTCCTGCTGATGTCTGACGAGAACGAGGTTTGGGAGTTTTTGGGGAGGACTCTTTGCTCTTTGCTTGCTTCTCCTTTCCGATGTCCTTCTTCTCGTCACCTTTGGAGTCGTGCTCCGAGTCGCTCACCTCCTCATATTCCCCATCGTCACTGGCATCCTCCCATTCCTCATCATCCTCTCCTTCTCCATTCTTCTCCTCCACCTAAGGAAAGATGGAAACAAAGAGTTAGCGGGCTGTTCGATTGGAGTGGCAGGAGCATTTAAAGCAGCGGTTCTCCGACTTTCCCCGTCATGTCCCACTTCAGAAACTAAAAAAAATTCACACCTCACAAAAAGAAAAAGGATCCATTTTTCTGAAGTAAAGGTCAGCATGACAGATACTTTATTATTCATAGAAGTCCAGATGAACCTGTTACCTTCTGTACTGTGGGAGGTTTAGATTTCTCTTCTTCCTTATCTTTCTTTTTACTCTTCTCTTCTTTCTTCGTCTTGTCCTCCTTTTCCTTCTCCTCCTCTTCCTTCTCTCCCTCCCAGCGGTTGTCATGCATGCTGTGAAAAGATTCAGAATAAAAGGTTCAGTGGACATCGCATCAGTGTGAGAAATGCACCGAAAGCCATCACAATTCTCAACAAAAGCTGTTAAAATGTTTATTAAAAAGGAAAAATGAAGAACATTTCTTAAAAAAATAAAATAAAATAAAAAAAATTAATATACACTGACAAGCTCTAGAAAGTATCTACAGTACAACTAGTTTAAAAGTCATTTTAGTTTTTGAGATTTCAGTTTCTTCACTGTAGAACAGCTTTGTGATGAAGAATTACATCAAAAAGTTAAAAAAAATTAATAAAATAAATGGATTAGTCAGCTGACGGTGAGAAAAGTTTTACCTGTAGCTCTGCTTCTGTCCTCTGCCCCTTCCTCTGCTCCGGTCACCCCTCGGCCCCTGGGTCCTGCCCTGGGACAGGAAGTCCCCGAATGTCGGCGCTTTCGGAGGTCGCTTACTGTCATCTGAAGGAGACATTGATGGTGAGTATAAATCAAAGTATGTACTGCTGTGATGTTTAATGTAAAATAGCTGCTGAAAAGTGGTGCACAGGAGTAGTTTTTAAAGTAAGAAATAAAAATTCAAGATGGAGAGGGGGGGGGCACACATTGTGTCATAAACATGTCTTTATGCCACTGGCTGTCTGTTGGAAAGTATCCAGGCATGTAAAAGTCCATCTAATAATGTTAAAAATAAAACATTTCAATAAAAACTGCCTCCACTGGTTCCTCCACCTCCGCTGCGGTCTGTGAGTTAATGTCATAGCTTGCGTGACAGCAGCTGTCCCGCTGTGTCAGCCTCCTGCAGCTCTGAGCTCTGGGACCAGGCCAGATGTGTATTATGACTGATGGCAATGAGAAAGCCATCAATCATATCATGAGAGAAAGAAAAGATTTTAAAGATGAAGAGGAGGAGAGGCATGAGGGATGACAGCGAGTAGAACTGAGAATATCCAAATTTTAAAACCA
Organism: Etia nguti; assembly: GCA_015106755.1. Taxonomy (NCBI): domain Eukaryota; kingdom Metazoa; phylum Chordata; class Actinopteri; order Cichliformes; family Cichlidae; genus Etia; species Etia nguti. The sequence goes on along the minus strand of VUQG01024506.1, from coordinate 7,052 downwards.
CCTCGTTTTGGACTCCTTTAGATTATTACAACTGGAAATTTGACTGAAAGAGAAAAGAGATGTTGTGCGAAAGGGATGTGAGAGAAAGGTGTTGATTAGGTAAGCAGCTAATGGAGGCATAAAGGAGGAAAAAAAACGTCAAAAATCTTTTTTCCCAGTATTTTGTCTCAGGAGATATCCACATTGAGTTTTCAGTGTCACAAACTGAAGCCAGAATCTTTGTTTTATAACATTTTTTATGACCAACTTTGAGCATCAACATCATGGGACCAATCTGATGACTCGGGTTTGACACAAAGAATCACAGTTAGAAGATGAACCAAGTATCAAAAAAAGGAGACCTTCCACATGCTTTAACTTGTTTTGGCCAGCGGCACAATAACACATGGTGATGTTCAGTGGTGCCGACGCTTTTTTGTGTTTATACGTGTCTGACATACTTTCATAGTCAATTTAAAGGCAAATTTTTTCTATGTGTTGCATATTAAAAGACAAAGGAAAGAAGAAAAAAGCTGACTTTGGGGTGGTCACATGTGCCCTTTTTTTTAGGATGTGGCTGATATTTTTATGGAATGAACTCAATAGAAAAAAAACGTGGAAATTTAGAAAGGAGTCAAAGTCAGAGAGGGAAGAAGAGCAGAGGACATGAGGAGAAGGTCAGAAACCAAAAGCTCAGACAAGGGAGGAGGATAAGAGCTCAACAGGGGAGAGAGGATAGGATGTCATTAAAAGGTCAGAAAGAGACAGATACAAGTACAAAAGAAAAGAAGGGATCAGTGAGGAGACAACAAAGGATATAGGCGACAAGACAGGAGAGGACACGTGAGTCACTCCGGGGGGGGGGGGGGGGGGGGAAAAATCAA
>VUQG01024505.1:0-10196 GCA_015106755.1 Etia nguti | reverse complement strand
TATAACAAATGGTAAATGGACTGGTTCTTATATAGCGCTTTTCTACTCTTCTGAGCACTCAAAGCGCTTTACACAACTTGTGCATTCACCCATTCACACCCATTCGCACAAGCACATTTTTCTAAGTGCTTTCTTACTAACATTCACACACATACATACTCCGATGGACGCATCGGAAAGCAATTTGGGGTTAGTATCTTGCCCAAGGATATTTGGCATGCAGACTAGGGGAAGCCAGGAATCGAACCACCAACCTTCCGATCAGTAGATGACCTGCTCTACCACCTGAGCTACAGCCACCCGTAGCTCACCTGAGCTACGGGTAATTCTCTACACTACAAGTAGTGTAGAGAATTACTTTCTACAACAAGTAATTAAGTAATGTACTGCTTTACTTTCAAGAAAAGAAAAGAGAAAAGTGTAATACATTACTTATCTTGAGTAACAACCCCAACACTGCTAGTTTATTCTTTGTAGGCCAAGTAAAATCCTCTGACTCTTTGCTGTGCAGCTTCCAAGCAGTATTTGGAGTGTGGAGGGGAGCATTGTCTTGCATGAAGTGCCATTGCCATTTTTAGGCAGGTGATATGTGTCAGGGTAACATTCATGAATGCCAGGACCCACAGTTTTCCAGGAGAATACTTCACTGAAGTGAAATGCTTATTGTTATTCACCTTACCTGTCAGTGGTTTTAATGTTCTGATCCATGCATATCAAACTACAGCTCTCTCATTTCCTCTTGTGTAGTGATGTTATCCACGAGTAAGTTTTTAATATACAAGAATACATTGTGATGTAAATTCCAGATTGAGAATATGGTATTTTTTCATAAATGCACTTTTATGAAACTGTTCCATCACATTTCATTTATAATTTTATCTGCATCTGCAGGTTTTGCTACTGCCTGTGGATTATTTAGCACAAACTGTCACTTGCAATTGTATGGGAGGTTCATAAAGAGCTAAGAAAAAATGTGCGTGTTCTACTTATTTAGGCTACATGCCTGGTAGAAGCTATGGGGTTAGAGGCAGGCTAGTTGTGTCTAAGAACTAAAACTAAAAATACACTCCATAATATTTATTTTTACTTGCCATCTTTAACCAGGTGTCTTCCTATGATTTGTATCATTGTTATTATCAATGCATGCAATATCAGCAGCTGAGCTTATTTGCTGGAAGTATTACCACAAATCCTCTTTATGTATAATAAATGTAGATGTTTCTGATGGTTCTCTCACTTGTGCACGGAACAACTGACAGCACAGACTTATAGTGTACTAAACTATACAGGTATGTACTGTTAGTGAAAAAGCAATATTGTAAAATTGAGGAAATAATAAGATTGTGCAATATTTAAATTAACAACAGACCTAGAACTGACTGGTCTGCTGCCTTCTGGAGCAGGGTGGTTGAAAACATTTATGCATTAGGAAGTAAATGAAAAGCTGAAATTAGTCATGCAAAGGTGAATACTGTCATATTTGTGAGTGATTCACATTAATCGAGTCTCTGGCATGGTTATGAGAAACCAGGCTTGCCAACTAGATTTACTCTGGCCTGACAGAGTGCCTCTACTGGATCTGATCAATGAGTAACCTATCCACACTTTAATTACCTGTTTGATCAGAAAAAAACAAACATCTCACACTGTGTAACTGCACATTAGATTTAAATGAGTTGGCAATCTTTTAAGATAGATATATATATCTTCTCTATAAGATAGAGAAGACAAATGTGAAAGGATCATTAGGAGATTATAAACTCAGTTCATCATCTCCAAACCAGCATTTGAAAAAAAATATGCCAAAAAAAATACCTCTCCTCAGGGACTGATCTTTCCCTTTCATAACTGGAAAAAAAACAACAATAAAGACTGGATGGAACTAAGAGGGTGTTGGTGACAGGATGTCACAGTTAAATGGTGCCATATGTGTGTATCAGAAAAAACTGTCGGAATTTAGATTGTTTCCTGTTGAACTTTCTAGAACTTTCCACGGCCCACAAAACTACTTGATCTCAGCAACATCCCAAAAGCACTACTTCACTGCTGAGCTGTTGCATAAGAATTAATTTATAGGAAAACATCAAAAATACCTCATTGAAAAAGTTCTTAAAGACGCTTAGCTCTGATGCTTTCTCATATTTACTGACTGACTGGTATAATTACAGTTTACCCAATGTGTTCATTCACTGAACCCCCTAAAAGGAGACAAAATTCAGTGAACATGAAGAGCTAAGGTATGGTTTTGCTCCAGCTTGCCAGGAACCCCTCACTGAGTCCAGCTGTCTTTATGGTTCTGGTTTAGCAAAACTCTCAGCAGGCCAGCTCCTAAAACAGGGGAGAATCTCAGCAGGACCCATATGAGCAAATACAGTATCAGTCACTGATTTACCAGCTGCATGAAGAGTATCTCAACTGATCTTTAACATGGGATTCTTTGGTTTTCCTAAGTGTAGCAATTATGAAATTAAATATATACTATACATTTAGTATGCCCAATAGTTTTCCTTTACCTGGCTTCACTTGCACATGCCATAATATCAGATTTCCTGCTTAACGGTTACATGAAGGTAGCTGCGAAATCTATAAGTCAGAGACTGGTAAATCAGAGATCTAGTTTTCCAGCCTAGCTATGAGTATGTTAACATAAAAGAGGTGGTGTTGGCAGTATATGACTAATCACACAGTAATGAAAGCAGAACCAGTGGCAGCTTAACTACCACACTAGTCTCCCATGAGTCTTGCGTCAAACACTACAGGTTTATTTACTAAGCGCTGATGCAACCATCCAGAAAAATCTGCTGCCTTCTGAGCTTGAAGAGTTCAAACCTTTGTTAATGAGATCAACAAATGCTATAGGTTTTCACCGACTTGTAGTCAAGCAGCGTTAAACCCGTTTCCAAAGACAACATTCAACTGCAGTCACAAGATTGCAGTAATTTGCAGCATGGATGCAAAAAGGCAAAAAGCTTCATAACAGAATGCTGTTTTGTAGAGAGAACGCTTTCGCTTCGGTTTTAATGATGTCTCTTTTGAAATTTGCTAAGTTTGATATTTGCAAAGTAGAAGTATAATATAGTGGAGCATAGTAGTATATAACATAGAAATAATATGTTAAACTTAAGCACTTCAGTAAAATATTAGATTAAATGTATTAAATTGCAGTCAATCACTGGTCCTGACCCTGATTTTATCCAATGGTGATGGTTGTAGTTGTGGCGAGGTTGTTTTAAGATATACTTTACTCTTGTCTAGTGGCATTGATGAGGACCTCTGGATGTCAGTGGGAGCCAGTGCCACCCATGCTACCTCTCCTGTGGACATGCTCCTAAAAGTGATCAAAAATGAGACTTGACTCACCTTTTCTTTTTTCATCTCTCTCTGTCTCAGCCTATTTCTAGGATCTCCTGCCACACCAAACCTCTGCATTTCCTAAGAATCAAGTCACCTGTTAATCTATATAAACAAGAAGCTTTAAGGAGTGTAATAACTCACTCAGTTAATTAAAGCTGGTAAAAGATCAATAAAGCTCCTGGTCCCTCTTTCCTAATTTTTCTGTATTAATTAAAGATACTCACTTTGAAGTTTTTTTCTTTTTCTCTTCTGTATCTGGTTAATTAGAGACTTTGAAGCAGTGAAGAGCTCCAAACTTGATGAATGAAACAACAGCAAATCAAATTAAGCTGCATGATCTTAATCAAAATGTGAGCCACTTTGCACTGATCCTTTCAGCTTAGACCTGTGAATTTGGGACATTAACAGTGAATCTGATTTTCTTTTTTTTTTTTTGGACCAATCTGATTTCCCAGTCAGAATTTAAACGACATGTTAGAGGTCTGGGACACAGCAACACTGCCCTGAAATTGCTCCACGGTGGCCGCGAGCACAGAAATACAAGGCAAATGGCTTTTCCTGCATCATAACCTTGACCGCAGCAGCTACTCTGCTTGGAGCTTTGGCCATTGATGCACTCGAGGGCCACTTTGTGCCAGTATTAGCCCTCCATGTCGTCCTGCCATCACAGCTCACAGAGCCCAGTGGCAAAAAATAATAAAATGAAATGTCAAATCAAAGGGAGGACAGAGAATGGTCTTTACCACAGGGCTTAGAGTTTTGAGTGAAATGGAAAAGTGGATTTACTGCTGCTATTCTCAGTATTGAGTGGATATGCTGCAAATTGAGTCAATGAAATATGGAATGAGCTAAATTCACACTGCGCATCTGAGTAAGAGCTTCTTCCTGTGACAAGAATCTTCACTAGCTCAGTGATATACAGGATTCTAACATAAGGAAAAAAAATGAAATAACAGGAATTTTTAGATAACTGCTTCATTTCAGTAAATAAAAGAGACACAGCATCTATTAATGCATGTGCCATGCATTAGCAAGTTTAAGCTTGCTAAATGTGCTAATAAATAACATAAAAGAATATACAATTAGAAAATGCATTCAAATGTTAAGCTTTGTTGAATTTTCCATCACAGCCTTTTTTGTTTGTTTTTGCACAGCAATATTAGGGGTTCAATTGCAGTAACATCCCATTTATTCTATATCTGAAAAACAGTACAGTTTAATTAGTTGCTTGAAGATGTAATTACAGACTCAACAGACAATATGAGATTTGAATTCTACTTCACTCGAGCTTCATCCTACACAGGTAATTTTAAGGTTCTTATTACCAAGTTACTAATTAAAAATTTGTACCCAATGTGATTATGTGGATAAAATAATTACATTTTACAGATAAAAAGCAATATATTTGAATGCATAATGAAACTTCACAAATAGTTGGTAATGATTTTGACGTACCTCAAGATTCAAAATTAGGTCCTCTGCTTTACTTCGTCTACATCTCATTGACTTACATGAAACTGCTCCACTGACTGTCAAATTCCCAGGTACTGCTAAAGATAGGAATAACTCTAGCACATTTAAAAGACTGACCAAAAAAAGACACCACACAATAAATAAAGTCATAATTAAATTAGACTAATAGCATTAATTGTGAGTTGGTGTTGTTGTCTGGTAACATGAATGTTTTTTACACGATAATCATGAAGTTAAAATCAGATATTGCAGTTCCAAAATTTTTACTCATCAGTCAGACAGTGTGTCAGATTTGAAGCCCTCTATAAGCTACTTAGTGCAAGAAAGAAAGTCATGACAACAGAAAATGAGTTTGTAACGTTTCTCAACGACTATACAACAGAAATGAACCAGAGAGACAATCTGTCAACCATCTATGAAGTGATGACGACGGGCCTAAAAAGACAGTCTGAAAAATGTTAACTGACAAAGAAAATGATTCAGAGCACGTTAAGAGCATGGCAGGAGAGAGTGTGGGTCTGTGACTAATAGACAAGATATACAATTGTGGGTATCTGTCACCTATAGGATAAAAAATGCTTCATTGAAGAGAGCTCATCTCTCTGAAATAATGGTACCTCAAAAAACTCCCACAAGGATGAGTGTTAAAGCGTTCCCTTTAAAGACTTGTTCTCAAGAGCAGATGGTGGAAAACAGAAGTTTGGGGTGTGGTGTCCTCGTGACATACAGACTACTACTGTTAGCAGAAAAAAACAAAACATCCAGGTAAAAACCAGTGCCTTCTGCATGCTGTCTTCAGCCTTTTCACCTCCAAAGGTTCATGTGTTTCATTCTGAAATTTTTAATCTTACGTACAAGGAGCAGGGCCTCAGGAGGTAGAGTGGGTCAGCCACTAATTGGAGGGCCATTGGTTCAATCTCTAAATCTAGCAGTTCTCATGTTAAAGTGTCTTTGGGCAAGATGAAGAACCAGTAGAAAAAGCATCCCACAGTATCAGTGCGTGTTTGTGTGGAAGAGAAAACCCTGTAACAACACAATAAATGAACAGTGCAGGTGAATGTGGCTTGTAGTGTAAAGTGAGCAGAGAACAGCAACACAAAATGTTTGTTTTAAAAGGTTACTTTGTTGCATTTCAACACATCCAGTCACAGGACATAATAACATTACTTGTACCTCTTATTTGGAAAATATGGATTTAAATACTTTTCTCCTTACAAATGACTGTTGAGCTACCTTCTCTTATTTCATCGAATCAGTATTCCTTCCTGCACGTCCCTTTCTTGATTTATGAACATGTATAATATCTCTTTGTAAAATGTATCTGCGGGCATTGTTATATTATACATGGCACTCAGCACCACTTTTTGTTTTAATAGCCTCATACACTCATATTTATCTTTGAAGCTAAAAAGAAAAAAATGGTGAATATAAGAAAAAAATACTTGAAATCTTAGCAATCACAGGTAAACTCATGAATGTCACTGGTTTCCAACAGCTGTTGAGATGACTGACATGTACATTTTATAAAGAGGGTGTGTTTGACAGGCCTCAGGGATGAACACTTTGTAGTAACCAACACTGAATCTGAAGACAGTTCTGTTTTTACAAGGAAATTTGCAATTTATTGCATTTTGACTTTTTACAGATGTCCCATATTTTTTGGGATTGTGGTCCTAGTAGGTACTAGATACTGTATGTACCAAGTATGTTGCTTTGAGTCCAGTGATAGATAACATCCGGGTTAAAAAGAGTGAGGGAAAAAAGACACACTATGAGAGACAGAGCCAGAGTTTAACAATTACTAATTATTAACTAAAACAGTTGTACATAAACACAAAGAGAGTGAAGAAGAAATCCTTAATTAATGAAACCATGAATTCTGAAAAACAACAAATCTCTTTGAAATAAAAAAGCTAAGAAATCAGGAGTAGAGTCTGTGTTACAGCCTCACACAAAAAATAAACATAACCAGCGTGCATAAGGCAAGGGTCCAATTGCTGCTCATTTATTACACCAAAAATAAGTGAAAAATGGAGATAATAGTAAAAAAATAAAAATAAATTTCATCATTAGCACTAACTGGACAGTAGTGTACCAAATTTGAGCCCTCAAGAACTCTTTTATGTACTCATCGACTCATATTATTGGTGTTTTAAAATGACTATATTTATTAGGAGTATGAAATATAAATTTGAATAATTAATAATCAATTTTGATAAAAATTCTAGAATTTTTTTAAAAATTAAAAAAAATTAATTTAGAGCTAAAAACGAGAACATTTGTAGAAATTCCATAGAAAGTGGTTAATAAACTAAAATGACTGACTTTACGGTAACATCATTGGCAACACAAGACAGTCACTTTGTACAGAAGGGTGGACAATTCTTTTAATCACCCACTTATATTAAGGGAATTTAATGTAACGGGCTGTGGCAGTGGTCACCTTGGCCACCCCTCTGGATAAGATAATCATTGAGACACTGGTTTTAATGAGCAATCTACCCACTTTCACACTGCATTATAGCCATTTTGTGCAGTCAAGAAACAAAAACACCAAACAGCATCTGGTAAGATTAAGTACACTGCGTTGAAGCTCCAGTACTACCCCTTTTGAGACACATTTTCCTTCCTCTGCCCACAGAGACGTGATGCATCTTGCGTTCTTTGCCCGTGCAGCAATAATATCAACACTCCGTGGATCAAGCAGTTGTGGCAACCTCCTGAGAGTCCAGATGCTGCAGGGGGGACCTGTGTTGACCTCACACCAGACCTGGGTTCAGTGTACTGTGGGCCTGCAGTGATCATCCTAGGGCCCTTTTAGATGAGGTGTGCATAATGGGGAGGTTTCTCTCACTGAAGGATGAATCAATGTGGCATGAAGAAGAGAATTTCCACCCCATTTCCCCCCCTGATTACCCCACCACATACAGCTCCTTAATAGCTTGTTGTGTGCCATAAATCTCTTTTTACCACCCTGGCATCACAGATGTATTACAGTATATGCCTTACATATTAAACCAAAGGTGTCATTGGAATTTGAAGCTGGTAGTTTGTTGAGACAGCAGTGTACAGTAAGGATTCAGGCAACATGTTTCATTTACTGGTGCACCAGGAATCTCTCAGCCAGCAAGTACAGCTATAGCATGCTTATCTTCAAACAGATCTCAGTTTTATAATAAAGCTGTCCCTATGTGAGATGGGAATGCTGCTCCTTTCAAGTCAAAGGAGGGACTGCAGGAGCACGAGCATTAATAGAAATAAGCTCTAAGGGCTCAGTGGGATCTCCTGTCATAGTGATCACCTTTTCACTTCTGTCTGAACCAAATAATAGTGTTTGGAATCCAAGATCGAATCCTGATTTTCCTTCCTTTCCTTGTTTATATATTTTATCCATATATAATATATTTTCAAGTTAATACAACTGAGAAAAAACACTTACATTGAATTTCTTTTTATCTTACAGTATATAGAGATCAATGTCCATTAACTATTGTGACAAAATGCTACCACACAGGGATGATATTCCAAACCTATGTTAACATGTCTTATGTTAAGTCAACCCAGTATCACAACAAAGCGTGTAATAGACACACCAGTCCATTGTGTCCGTATTGCCTCTCCAAATCGTGAAATGGGCCCGCATGCAGAAGTTGCATTACCAGCAGAGGGAGATAATGTATTTAAAGCCACGAAGTCGGTAGTGAACAAAAAAATGTATGAAGTGCATTCCAGGGTCCTTAATCACAGGAAACGATTAAGCTGGCGGCTTCCCGTGATTATTTACTTGTTGGCTTGAAATAAAATATCTCCCTCTGGTGTTACTGCAGCTAAGTGCAACTTCTGCATGGCTTCACCTCTCCAAATCGTCGACCGGCATGCCTATTACACGTTTTGCTGTGATATCGGGTTGGTTAAGTTCATTCTTGTACTCCTCAACTTGAAAGTCATTTGCAGTGGCTGTTCTGTGAAGTCAAAATAAGGACTTTCAGTTGTGTTTAGTTTCTCATGTATATAATAAATAAGTAATGCTAAATCTGACTTGCTATGTAAACAACAGCAGTAACACCCTGCTACCTTACCACAAATTATTTAGCTAAAGAAGTTATATCCAGGACTTTCCAGGACAAATAATCAAATGTTTCTTACCATCAACATTTCAACTTGTTTTTACATGAATTGCGTATCAAGTGTTTCCAAGTTGCCCTCTTAATGTGAGGATTCATGTTTAGCTGGTTCATCACACTCTGTCATTTAATGCTAAGCAGTTTTTCCACTGCAAACAGATGCTAGCCGGTTGATGTGAGCAATAAAAACATTATGTACAGTTCTGGAGGTTAATCACTACAAGCAACATCTTTAGAGAATGCTACAGTCACACAAGACTGTACTGTGGTTGGAGACTATGAAACAACCAAAATTGTTTGGACTATGTGTTACAAACATGTAATCTCCCTAATCACCCTATAATGCCAAGGCTATCATATGTGATATGTACATTTTTGACACCTCTACATCGTCATCGTTTGTTTATGATAAAGAAAGATTTTTGCACAGAAATGCCAGATGTAGCAAAAATTATACAAATCAAAACTTATACACTACCGGTCAAAAGTTTTAGAACACTCCAATTTTTCCAGGTATTTATTGCAATTCAAATAAATACCTTGAACTGCAAAAAGGGAACACAAAAAGGGTTAACAATTTAAACCGGTCCTGCAGCAATGGAAGTTGATCAACCTTTGAAAGCTGGTGCTGCTAATTCCTACAGGTGTTCCAACCTTTCTGGATTACTTTCAACCCCGTCTGTCTGATTAAAAGGAGTGCTGGAACACACTATGGTACCATACTCCTGTGAGCATCAGTTGAACAGTACTGTACTGCAGAAAGTAGTGTGTTGCTACAAAAATGGCGAGAAAAAGGCAATTAATAATGGAAGAGAGAAAGACCATCATAACACTTGTAGGTCTTTCCTGCAGAGAAATTGCAAAGAAAGTCAAGGTGTCAGTGAGTACAGTTTCCATCACCATCAAAAGGGACTGGGGCAAACTCTGACAGGAAGAGGTCTGGCAGACCCAAAGCCACAACCGAATCAGAGGACAGGTTTCTGAGAGTTAACAGTTTGGCGGCTCACAGGACAACAGCTTCAAGCACAGCTTAATAGTGGTCATAGTAAGCAAGTCTCAGCTTAAACTGTGTAGAGAAGGCTTCGAGCTGCAGGTTTTACAGGACGAGTTGCAGCAAGAAAACAATTGCTAACATGTCAGAATAAATGGTAAATGGACTGATTCTTATATAGCGCATTTCTACTCTCCCGGAGTACTCAAAGCGCTGTATACAACATGCCTCACTCACCCATTCACGCACTTCTA
>VUQG01024504.1:5682-19591 GCA_015106755.1 Etia nguti | reverse complement strand
ACACACACAACGTACTGCACATGAGTGCAAAGCTAAAAGTTCATGATTGCTGTGCTTGTCAGTGTTCAGAGCTGGGGGATGTGCAGATATCTCTCAGCTACAGTACGTCCCTGCAGCGCCTTTCAGTGGTGGTTTTGAGGGCTCGAGGCATACAGCTGCTCACAGACGCAGGTACGAGGTGATTTATGGTTGTGGATGAAGCTTTGTGTTCTTTTTTTTTAAAGTGTGGAGTACGCAAATCCACTGTTTATCTACAAAAGAAAGAAAGTATGAGATAAATCTGGTTATGACCAAAGGAATTTCTGGTAATACAGCACCCGTGTGTGTGTTTCTAAGGTGTGTGTGTCCAGGTGAGCTTACAGAAGCACACTCAGGTGGTGAAGATGAAGCACAGCTGTGTGGTGAAAGGTGAAAATGACCCCTGCTTCAACTTTAGGACGACCTTTAAACTGCGACCTCAGCAGCTGGACGAAGCCTGTGTGAGGTTTGAGCTGCAGCAGTCGAGCAGCGTCCGCTCAGGTGACTGTTGGACGGGCTGAAATTCAGATCTAAACTTTGCTTGGAGATTATTGGGAATTATCAATGTTTCTTGTTTATAGTTACATTATATATATTTATTGAGTTTTTTGAGTTATTTATTAATAGAGGTATAATCACATTTAATAAAATTTTATCAGTCTGGAGAGTCCAAGGTTTGGCATTACTGTTAATTTTTCTTTGATGCTATATGGATTTTTACAACCTGTCGATTGGAAACAAAGGTTCTTAGTCAAAGTTTATGTGTACCAGAATTTAGGAATTTATTATCATAAAAAAATAAGTAAAAACAGCATCTTCAGAAGATAACATTTCTCACTGATTGTGTTTCTTTTCCTCTCAGAACCTCCGATCCCTCTGGGAGTGCTGGTGTTGGGTCCCTTCATGTACTCCAGGGGTCCTCAGCTGCAGCACTGGATAGACATGGTCAACACGGCACAGGAGCCCGTCACACTGTGGCACGGACTGCGCAGACCCACCTAACGATAAAAGCATCCTCATATGAGTAAATATCAAAAACAAAATAAAATAAATACGACTCAATCGTCTATCATTTGTTAAGACAAATTTCTACAGGAAACTCTGGAATACATCAAAGGAGAAAAGCTGAGAAAAGCTCATTGTTTAGCTTTTTGACCTGCAGCTTTACTCTTTTGGTTCAAAGTCACTGCTATCAAAGTGCTGTTTTCAGCTGCTGCTGTGCAACACTCACCAAATACATTTTCAGGTGTTATCTTCTGTAGTTGATATTGAACAAATCAGAACTGAAAGAGGGAGAAAACTGGACTTAAATTCATCAGATCAACACCAAGTTGAACAGTTTTTGCTGCCCCCAAATGGTAAATAAAATAAAAATAAAAAAAATATTTAGGCTCCTACAAGTTTTAGTAACATTTTTTGTGTGCAATTATCTCTAGATTCATGTATTACTTTAAAACAAAGGAATATAAATGCTAATGCGAGAAACTGTTATGTAATATAACAATTAGATGATAGGGTTTAATAAAAATGCTGTAATAAGACTCAGATTGTAATATAGATCATCTTAAAGCCTGTCTAGGAAACTCTTATTTAGGTTGTAAGCATTTCAAATGTAGAGATATTTTCAGTCTAAACCTCCAACATGTGACATGAGAGCAGCCAAACACAAAATGTAGACTTTGATATAAACATTCTCATGTTCCTGCTTATTACTCATCTTTTAACCGCTATGATTTATCTTCAGATGCTTCTGAGTGAACTCCAGAGTGCATTGTGTGTGTAGCAACTTTAGAAAGAGGCATGCATGCCATATCAAGCTGGAATAAATGGTCTTGAGTTTGTTGTTCCATGATTTTCTTGTGTGTGTGTGTGTGTGTTTTTTTTTTTTTTAATTACATCATATTATACTATATTATATCTTAAAATGACAAGCTATTACAAATTATAATATAATTAATTATTATTTTTATTACAAAAAATCTTACAAATAAGAGGATGGGATGGTCACTTTTTCTTCTTTCTTTTTTTTGATTTTCTTTTAGAAAAACAGCAAAAATCGTTTATAATCTTTACGGTACTGTGCAAAAGTCTTAAGCCACTCATCATTTCTTTATGTTTTACTAGGAAAGTGGGAAATAGGTTCAGCAAGTTATTAAAATATGTGCAAACATAGATGAAAATGAAGTAATTTGTACAATTCTAACTAAAGTCAATATTTGCTATGACTGCCTTTATTCTTCAACACAGCCTGAAATCTCTTAGGTATCTTCCTTGTAATTTATCTCAGTAGTCTTCAGAAATAGTTCTTCAGGATTCAGGAGCTTCTTACTTGGATGTTGGCTGCCTTTTGTTCTGTTCTCTGTCAAGATGATAACACACTGCTTCAATGATGTTGCAGGAGGCCAATCGATGACTGATAGCGCTCAGGTGTGTGTTTTTCACCCTGGTATGCTTTTACTGCATTGGAAGTATGTTTGGTATCATTGTTATTGCTCAAAAATAAAAAGACTTCCCATCAGGCACTTTCCAGATGGTATTACATGTTGGCAAAAAAAAAAAAAATCAATAAAATCTGACAGCACTTTTTTGGCCTCATAATTTGGACAAGATTCTCGACACCACTGCTTGACATGCAGCTCCAAACCATGATTAAGCCTCAGCTTTGTTTTAAAGATGGCTGTAGACACTCAATTTTTTACCTCTCTCTCTAATGATAATTTCATGTACAAAAACGTACATTTGGATTCATCACTTCATCAAACCCGGGTTTGATGAAGCCTTTTCTCCTCATCTCCCCTCGCTTGAGATCAGCCTCTTGACAGCCACCTTTCCACTGAGACCATTTCTGATGAGGCTTGGGTGAACAGATGGATAAACTGAAGGGCCTGATGCATTTCTCAGGTCCTGTGTCAGGTCTTTGATTGATTTTTGTTGTTGTTATTTCTTAAGAATGTGACTTTCAGATACTGCTCATAAGCTGCTAATAGCCGTTTAGACCTGTCACGTCTTTAGTTCTCCACATGTCCAGCTTCCTCAGCTTCCTACATCATGCAGGTTTTATGCTAATAGCTTTTTGGGACTCACGCTGTTGACACAAAAATCTTATTTTATACCATTTAAAATAGTTTGCCAAGTTGTCTGTTATGTGTAAACACGTGACTAGTTCATCCATGAGTCACAGGTCAGTGTTAGAAGTTTAAACTTCCTCCCTTTCGTGCTTCCTTATTCTTTCCGGCAGGTGGCGCCTCCTGTCTGTGTGACTCCTGTGCGCAGCTGCAGGAAGAGTCGTAGAACGTGAATGCGGAAGCGGTGTCTGAGCTGGTGTCATGCGCAGAAACGTGGATCTCTTTTAAAGTTATTACAGCTTCATCAGCGGTTTAATGCCATGAAGATAAATGAGAACACTTTACTGGAGGGACACAGAGTCGTGCTGGTTCCTTACAACGTAAACCACGTGCCCAGGTAACGCGAACAGCTGTTAGTGGAAGCGATCCCCAGCATCACAGTCCAGCTATTTACTGTCCTCTCCCCCTTTTATACCTCTTCTTATCGCCGCTTCTTGTTACAATGTGTGTGTCTCTTTATGTGACAGTCTTTTAGTGCTAAGTATAAAACATTCGTTTATAATAGCATTTTTACACCTGTTCTGCACAAGGAGAGGCAATACAAAGAATAAAGTTAGTTTAATCCATTCAGGTGTTATTTACTGCTTAATGTCACATTATGTGTCTTCAGTATACGCAAAGTAAAGACTATGTTTTAACGCAGAGGTATTAAATATGTGGGACACCTCCTGGTTTTCCAAAGACTTTGTGAAACCTGCAAAAAAGAGGCATATTCTTACCCTTTTCTACTTTTGCACTATTAACTATTGTGTTGCAACTGGTTAAGATGTATTGCACTACAAGAGTGTTTCTAAACTGTTCATTCCTCTGATTGAGGGTTAGAGATGACCTGTTATATAACACTGAAATAAGATGACTGAGCCACACAGTCATGCACGTTTTTTTCTGAGTTCTCATTCTGTTCATCGTCTGTTTTTCCATTGGATGCTTCTTTACATGTGAGCGTGCCTGTAAAACTTAGTTAAATAGTTTGTCATACAGCAGTTTTATTGACATAGCCAGCTGGAGAATTCCTGAACAGGTTGAGCCAGAAGCAAGATGCATATCTGCCCAAAATAGCTTGTATAGACCTTTCTTTACTTTTAATCACTCTTATCATCTGTTATAGCTTTTTTCACAGAAAAATCACAAATACCTCACATATCATATCTGTATTGAAACATATAGTTCATAATTAATTCTGTCAATAACAGATTTTTCTCAAACCCCTTTATTAATTTATTTTTCATATTTATATGTGTTATATTATTTTTATAGCAAATCATTCAATTTCTCAGTAATTTAGTTTGATCATAGTAACCAGCTGTCTTTGTTATTTCATATTTCCTGACACTTTCATCTGTGGGCATCTTTAATAGTGAGTTTAACTTGTGCCTTTCATCCAGGTATCATGAGTGGATGAAGTCTCCGGAGCTGCAGCAGCTGACCGCTTCAGAACCGCTGACCCTGGATCAGGAGTACGACATGCAGAAGAGCTGGAGGGAAGATGACGACAGTGAGGGGCCATCAGTAGACATGATAGGAAAGCTGGTAGCAATGCCAAGAAAAGCCTTTTCATTGTGCTTGTGTGTTTTTATGTTACCTTTCCAGAGTGCACGTTCATAATCTTGGACAAGCAGCGGTGGGCAGACCCCAGTGTGGACGAGGAGCAGTGCATGGTGGGAGATGTCAACATCTTCCTGACTGATCCAACAGACCCTTCACTGGCTGAGCTGGAGATCATGATAGCAGGTTCTTAAAAACATTTTTACATGCTCGGTGCAGACGTTTTGTTCAGTTGTTGCATTGTTTTGATTCCGTGATAAAGAAGAAGTGGGTTTTGTTTTTCCCAACAGAGCCCAGTTACAGAGGCAAGGGCATCGGAAAGGAAGTGACATGTATGATGATGTGCTATGGTGAGGCAGCCAGAACAGTCTGTCAGAAGATTTCAAATTACTTTTAGAGATTTCTGTGTTGAAATGAAAGATTTTTTTCAGCCTTTTTTTAAAGCTCCTGGATTAATGTTTTCATTTAAAAAAAATGTTGTACTGTAATCACATAATTAGACTCTTAATACTTTTGAATAGTTGGGGCTTTTGTGGGTGCTGTGCAACCACTGGAGAAGAAACTCTGATGACATTTGTAAAAAAACAGTTATTTTATGGTGGTGATTGGTGTGTTTTCCTCCATCAGGAGTCACCAAACTCGGGGTCAGAAAGTTCCAAGCAAAGATCGGGCTGGAGAACCAGGTCAGCATCACCATGTTCAAGAAGCTCCACTTCCAAGAGGTAACCTGATCTCATTGTGTGAAATTGTGGATATGCTCTATAAAATAAACCTTTTGTTTGGGAATTTAATACAAAGTCTTGCTTGTTGCAGGTGTCGGAGTGTGCGGTGTTCAAAGAGGTGACACTCGAGCTGACGGTAGATGAGTCCGTTCGGACGAAGCTGCTGGGCGATGCAGCTCATATGATGAAGGAACGAGATTACAGACAGACCTGCAGCAGCAGACATGAACTGCTTTCAGAGTAAGGTTCTGTACTGACCTTCTCACTCACCTTCTAAAGACTTCAGCTTTTGAAGCAGGATGAGGAAAATCTTGGTAATGTGAATCTGAAAACTTGCAACAGAATCCTTTATTCAGGTCACGAGAAATGTTATTTTCTGTCACGTAGTGGCAAAAAGTTCTGATTCAAAGACAAATAGAGGCAGACAAGGACAAAGCCGTGCCTCATTATACAATTTTAAATAAGGAAATCCAGATTCACACCGGAGTTGAATGGGTTCTTCCTTTTTGGATATGCTTCACCAAGTTTGTGGAATTCATCTTGCTGGCCTTTGGCCTTTGTGGAGGAAAAAACCTGCGAATTATAACTTGAACACTGTTGGAAAAACAAATGCATAGGTGTGAATATGACATCACACTTCCATCCTCTCGTATCAAATCGTGTACTGTATTTGAGACATTGATTTAACCGTCGTCATCTCTGATGCCAGGAGCAAAATGAAAATGAAAGATGCTGTGGCCGATGTTTTCTAGTGGAGCTGGTTAACTTTATATTGATTGTGTACCACCTTAGCAAACTAGAAATCACTTGCCAACGCAAAGACTCGTGCTTCTCTATCTATAAACCAAGTCAATATCTCTAGAGTCCTTTGTTTGGAGAAGACTTGCATTTAAAATAGAAAGAAAGGTGATGAGACAACATTGTGTCTCTTTATGTTTGGTTCAGTATTTCTATTCACCAGTTCTGACTTTTTGAAACTAAACTTCAAATTGGACCAAACTGATGGCTTTATTCACCAGCTTTCAGCAACATTAGGCACTATTTTTTTAAATTATTCTCTCTCCCCCAAAAATTAAATTGAGAGTTTTTTCCACTTATTGATGCACAGCCATTAAAAACCACAGCCTAATGTGTTATTTACACATGTCTTGTACATTAAAGTCTCATATTCCTCTTAATTTTGTTGCTGAAAACTGGTTGGTGTCAAACATTAAATGCCAGCTGTGGAAGCTTTATTGCCATGTTTATTTTTCACACTGCATACTCCTAAATCTCACTGTCCTCCTATTCAGTCAACAACAGACATTCATGAGGTCTTAAGATCATAACTAACAAACCAATTAAAATTTTCCTCTTCTTCTCCTCATCAACTTCAGTTAAGTCGTATCATTATTATATGATATTAGCACAAGTGTGCTACAAGCTAATGCTAGTCTACACCTTAAAGGAGTCCTACAGTTAGGTCCATAAGTTTTTGGACATGACATATTTGTGATTTTTGTCTCTGTACACAACCACAGTGGATTTCATATCAAACAGCAGAGATGTGATTGAAGTGCACGCTTTCATCTGTAGCCACCTTCAGTTTCTGCTTCTTTGTGGGTCTTTCAGCCTTCAGTTTTGTCTCCAGTAACTGAAAAGCATGCTCTGCTGGGTTAAGATCATGTGACTGACTAGGCTATTGAAGAATACAATCCAGATGTTGAGCAGTGGTTTGCACCTTGTTGTAAACTGTCTGGATTTCCTTTAATAAACATGTCTGTTGATTGCTGACCTTCCTCTGTGAGTGCTTTTGGATAGATATTGTAAAAGGGTTTTTTTCCCCATCAAGCTTAACACTTGAAATCAACTCCAGATATTTTATCTGCCTAATTTGTCATCAAATAATGATGGAACAGGCCTCACGGAGCCGTAAAATTGATTACTTCTGAGCCCTTAAAATAGGGAAAAGATGTATAAAAATTCCAAAACAGCTGATGCAATATAGTTTTTTTCAAAACTACCCTCCAAAAAAGTAATTGTCCAAAAACACATGGACCTAACTGAAAATCAGATTTAAGTGAGGCTGTTTGAATGATCGTTACATTTCTTTCAATCTTGTTTTGTTAGACTTGAACTGAGAGGTACTTGCTTTTTTTGAAGAATTGCTACATTAACTTCAGTTGTGAAACCAAACCTTTAATTGAATTTCCTTCCAACATTATTTTGAGGAATCAGATTTAGGAAACATGAAACGCCACTAAAGCCACTTTCCACCCATTTTCTTTTTTTTTTTTTTAACTTATTTGTTTGGTTTCCCAGACTTCACTCAAGCAGAATAGACATATTAGACAAAAAGCTAATGGATGGCAGTGGCAGCTAAAACGGAACGCTTTGTTTGTCATATTAGGTGGTTTATGGTCTCAGGTTTCAATTGTCAAAGGAGCTCATTCTGAGTAATGTTTGTGGTATTGTTTGCAATTTCTAGCCTGTGATTATGTTTTGGAGAATGGCTTTTACAGCACAGAGTCCTCTGAGGTGTCTCAGTGCAGCTGTAAAAGTGGATCAAGATGTTTTTTTAAACACTAACAATTATCATCAATGTGTAACTTGGATATGAGCATTATAGTTCTTTTTTGACCTTCTAAGCAGCAGGGAATTTCACCACCAAGCCCATTCTGGTGCTTTAACATCATACCGAATAATCACATGAGCTCCACCTTAGCTTGGAAGAAAAGTTGTCCACCTGTTTGTCACATTGATGTAATAAAGTCAGAAGCTCCAGAGAAGCTACATCCTGTCTCATTACACCCTCGTTCTCTATTACTTTCTCTGTCACCTGAGTACTTTAACGTTTCACATTTTAAAACAACTTTAAACATTCCACCAAACTACAAAACTCAGGAAGCCATTCTCTAACCAGTCTTTGGTTTATACCAGCTGTCAGCTTCAAACTGATGCACGACTGAGGAACCTGCATCCAGTGTGGACGCAGCTTCAAGTTCACGTTCTGTTTAATTTATGAATGCTAGCATGCTAAATTTTAATATTAAATGTGTATTAAACTATCCAACTTGTTGGGGTTATAACTAAAACAAATGCATCAGCGTTTACATCAATGATTTACCAGGATGCTGACCATTTCTTCTATTCCATATTGCACCACCTATAACACTATTATGAATATGCTAAAGCTGAAATACATCAAATTAGCTGAGGAGAGATGGGACTTCAAAACACTTAATGCAGAATAATAATCCTGCTTTTTTTTATTGCCCAAAGTATGTCTGGTGCAGCTAATGTCATGAAGTGGCTAGTGCAGAGACTGAACAATATATTTTGGGGGAAAATACTTTTACATGAGCAAGAACAAAACTAGACCTGAACCTATTGACGGCATTTTCTTGTCACCAAGGTGTTATTGTGTCACAAATAATATAAGAGTCAAATATTTTTTGCAGCACATTTAATTATGCCGACAGCAAAATTACACAAAAAACAGATTTTTAAAAAAGGCTTTTTTATTTACACTGCTAATTCAATATCCACATTGAACTAGCAGTCTTGGGGGTTAGATTTACATGCTACACTCTTAAAAACAACACACCACTCTTTCAATAAAGTGACGCCAACTTCACAACTAAAGAGGTTTGAAACAGAATATCTGAATGATTTTTATTTGTCCTTCACCGCTGCATCTGAAGTAAGCATTCATTTAGGGCGACAGTCGCAAAGCTTGTTTATTGGTAGTCCAGTTTTAATACAAATTTACAGTTTGCACATTGTTACTCAAAAATTAAGAGTCTGCAAAAAATACTGACAGTTGGGAAGCAGGAAAAATCTATGAAATGATATACTGTGTGCAGGATTTATGAAAAGAAAAGTGTTCCCACATTCAAAATGATCAGTATGATCTGTTTTAATAGGATCATTGGCATTAGACCTTGGCTGAGTTTTAATTTATATTTCAGAACTAAATTGATTTGCACATTGAGGTTTCAAGGTAAAAGTTTGTTTCTCCGATTTGCTGGTTTTGTTTGTTATAAATTCACATAAAGTAAACAGAGCTTTATCGTGAAGTGGAAGACATCGAATTCGATCTTGGAAGGTATTCGTTGTGCCACTGGACGGCTTTGGAAAATGCAAAGGAGGGCATCCTTTCCTATTGATAAAGATCTCCACCTATGCCATTCATACACCATCAAAGTAATTAAGTACCTTTTCTTTAATTTTACAACATTGATTTATTTGTGCTGACAGATTTCTTGCACGTACTACAGCAGCATTAATTTATTGTGCAGAAAAACCGAGATGTGCTGTTGAAATTGCACTTTTCTTTTATTAAACGGGATTAAATTTGTTGTTAAACATCTTTACACCGTCAGAAAGGGGATTTTTGCTCTTGTTAAAGATCTGTAAGCATGAAACAGGATGTACTAAACGAGATATTTTGCTCTCTGCTGGATAATACCGACACTTTTTCATAACTACCTCTGATATCTTTGGTATTTGTGTGACTGAAAATGTTTTTACTGGCTGAGGATATAAGCTGTGACAAGATAAAATCCACTTATATCATTTGGACTCCAAAGTGCAAAATTAAGGAGGGTTGACTATATGGCTGGAAAAGCTTTGTATTGACACAGCTTTTACTGCACATGCTCAGACTGCCTAATCTAACACTGGCAAACGGACAACTGTGACTCGCAGCTAACATGTGACTGATGCAGCACAGAAAGGGCCCCCTGACACTTCACTGAACATCTCTCAAATACAGCCTGTGCTCCTTGTAATGCACATAGAAAACACAAACCAGCTGGCTGCTGGTCAATGTGCAAAACATGGTCGACAGGGAGACATTTAAGATGATTACTTCTTCTTTTTTAAAAAACACGCTGTAGTACAAAGAGGGTACAAGAGAGACAATTCCATAGGAATTTAAGATGGTTTTCACACCTGTTCCATTGTCATTTATCTGTACAGACCTTTCACCTCCCCAGCATCACAAACATGGTAAGGAGATGCAGGGTTACCCACTTTAATGAGACTCATGATTTCTCATATTTAAAAAAAAAAAAGAAAAAAAAAAAGAAGAAATCCATTGATTCACAGGTGATATTGGAAAACCTGGAGCTCTGAGCTTTGATGGAGGCATGAATATTTAGTTCTTAGATGTTTGTGTGGATTCGACAAACTCTTTTGCTGCAGACGACAGATTCTGCACCAGCTGTCTGAGCACAACCTGCTGCTCTTTGGCCCAGGATAGGCTGTCGTCCACTGCGGCATTTATTGGCAGACAGAAAGCTTCCTTTTGCAGGTCAGTCAGCCGACACACAGCGGCAACTCCGGCCAATCCCACAAGCAGCAGGAGGAGGAGCTTGAAGATCAGACCAATGACAGAACGGTGAGGTTTAGGCTTCGATTCCACAGCGACCTTTTTATCTGCTGTAATGAAACACATGTTTGACATCACAGTGACTCCTCAAACCTGAAACAAAAACTTTTCTGACCACGTAGAGTGACTTGTGCATTTCAAAGAAAAAGGAAAAAAGTAAAGGCCTGTTACAAGCTGAATAAAGTCCTCAAACATAGACATGCATACTTTCTATTTCAATAGATTTACCACCTGCTGCCTGTCCGTTCTTCTTCTTCTTCTCCTCACTTTTCTTCTTCTGTTGCTCTTGTGCAGCCAGTGCTGCCTTCTGAGCATTGTACTCTTTCCTCCTCTTCTCCTTCTCCTCCGCCTTCTCCCGTTTGCGAGCCTCCCTCTCTCTGGCCTCCCGCTCCCTCTGCTTCGCCTCCCTCTTCCTCTCCAGCTCTGATTAAAGGATGAAGGAAATGTGGCCAGAAGAGATGCAATTACACAGATTTATTCTTGCTGGGACATTATAAGCTTGTATTTCAGGGAGCTTTTTCCTGCTGTCCATAACTGAGATGAAGTGCATTTACTTCTTTTCACAGCAGCAACAAAAACGATCCTCTCACTCTGGTGTTTGCGATACTTTTTAAAATAATGCAGAACAAGAACAACCCATAAAATTATTGTGTGAGTCTGCAATAACTTTAAATACCTTTTATCTGACTATCTGAAAACTCTGACTAACGATGATAGATTTGAGTGGTGGAGCAATGCATTAATGATTGAATGAATTAATGAACAGACTTTACAGTAAAGTCATAATTATAGTTTTTCTTGTTTAATTTGTCCTGATGTCTGCTTTTTAGATTTATACTATTTAGACATTTTGTGTTTTAAAGGTCCAACTAGGAACAGGTATTGCAAACTTAACATACTTTGTGCCTGTGTAAAAATAAACTAGCGTACTGGCTGTCTTATTATACACATGTAATCAATCTGTGTCACTGCAACTTTTAACCATGATGTTTTAATAGTATTAACAATATTAATTGCTCACAGAGTGATAGAATACATCCTCAAAGTCCCTGATTTTCATCTGAATTTTTTTTCCTCTTTTTTTTAAAAATAGCACTTCTGCAATATTAATTCTATAATCCTCCATTTTTACTCAGTCAAAATTTTCAAATCCTTTTATAGTCTATTCCAAGGGCACAGTGAGACCCGTGCTTCATTAATGTACATCAATCAGTGTGAATACCAATGGGTGATAACAACTAAGTCTCCTTACTGTACGCATGAGCATTTTAAATGTGCTTTTTCACAATTTCTACAACCCTAGATCTCATTAAGAAATACTTACCTTCATTGTATTCCACTGCATTTGTTTCTTTAAAGCTACAATTCACTTTACAGATGAAGTTTCTGCTACATTTCACACAACTTCAAAAATGTGTTGTTTTGTGGACGATACACAGGATAGATATATTCCTGTGACACTTGGGGAGGATACGACCCCACGTTGCAAATTAGGTTTTTTTTAATGTATCAAACAGTATCTAGTGCTTTCTCAACCAAATGCAACAGTATAGTTGTTAGTTTAAAATAGCATTTTTTCTCCTAGTTATTACTTTTTTTGAAATGATAAAGTTGCCCACCTTTTTCTCTTAAAAGTCGTTTCTCTCGAGCACGATCGACCTCCTCCTGAATGGCTCTCATGTGCTGCAGAACCTAAAAAAACCCACTATCTTTAGTTTTGGACATATTTATGGTAATATCATGTGTAAATTTGCTGACTCGTCATTCTCTCTCTCACCTTAGTGGCGCACTGTTTGCACTGTTTCTCATCCAGACAGTCTCCTGCTGCCTTGGCCAGGCCAAGCTCCAGTGGGTTATCCTTTAGGTCCAACCATTTAAGACTCTAAACACAAAGACACACACAGAAAGAACTAAAACTGAGCTTGGGAACCTCAACAACCACACGCTTCACATCTTATAATTACAAAGTCAGAAAAGAGCAAATTATCAGCAGCAAAGGTTAACAAAAAAGCAAAGGATTTTTGTTTAGAAACACATATACTAGCATTCTTCCTGAGTGCTAGGAGATTTACATCCATTTATAGGCAGTAGCTCAAACTCTGGCTATGAATTTAGCTATTTATGCTAAGTTAAGGCTGCTGGCTGCAACTTCACATTTAACACAGAGATTTGAAAGTGGTGCCAATCTGTCAAATCTTTCAAGAAAACAGTTTTTATCCACAAATGTCTTGTTTTACTTCTTTTTTGTAAAACATGCTGAAAAAAAGAACAACCTTTTAACAAATTTCTAAGGTTTTTAAATGCAGTGTCTTAGATAATATCCCAGGACAGTCCTGGGAGCTTTATAATAGTTTCCAAGAGACCAGATCTTTGAGCATTTTGGCCATTTTCTTGGCGATCAGCCACTGAGGCTAAATCAGGCTAATTTAAACAATGGATGCACATCTATCAAAGAACACCCACCCTGAGCTGAGAGAAGCTCACTGGCAGGTTTGTCAGCTTATTGTTGTACAGGTCTAGATGCTGAAGATTCACCAGGTTCCCCAAGTCATCTGGCAGACTGGTCAGCTGGTTTTTACTCAGATCCACCTTCACTAGGTGGGTCAGGTTGCAGAACTCTGGCTGCAGGAAGATAACCCAGTCAAAGAGACACACATCAGTTATAAACATCCCAGCTCATTTATTACGACATTTGAAAGGATGCAAGGTAATTCAACTTGTTGCTCCCAGAGTTTCAGGAAGTGTAAGTTACTGAAAATACTAAAAAGTAATAAAATACTTCACTAAAGCAAGAGTAATTACTTTTTAAAACAAGGAAAAAGTGACAAAGAAATACTGAAAACATTCAAAGATTATCGATCACCTAATAATATAAAAGCAGATTAATTATTTTGATCTCCACAAATCAGTTAATGGATGAATTGGTTTAAAATAATAATGAAAAATCTAAAACAAATCATCTTTGCAAAAATTGAATTTTTAAGAGCATCAGCTTGATCAAAAACAAACAAAATGTTTAATATGAGTGTTCAATACTCACAGGAAGGGAGGTAATGTTGTTACAAGACAAGTCCACAACTGTTACTTTGGGGAACAGGGCCTATTGGAAAACATCACATTGCGAG
>VUQG01024502.1:0-14119 GCA_015106755.1 Etia nguti | reverse complement strand
CTACTTCCATCAGGAAGGAGGTTCTGCAGTATCCGGTCCCGAACCAGCAGACTGAGAGACAGCTTTTTCCATCAGGCCATCAGAGTGCTGAACACTTCATAGACACCTCACCTTCACTTACCAGAACTTCAACATTATGCACTCCATACTGTATATAAATGCCACTTGTTTTGCACATTTCCAACTGCCAACCTCTGTATATTTTATTTTATTGTTTATTCTATTGTATTTAATTTTTAAAATATATATATATATATATACACACACACAGATATACATATTTAGTATACACATTCAGCAATGCACATACACTCTTACATTGTACATATATCTATTCATATAATTCTCAGATTCCCATTCTTATATTTTGCTTTGTTCCTGTTCCTTGTATTTTGCACACCTCTGTTGCTTGTGAAGCTTGCACACAAGAATTTCACTCGCATGTGCTGTACCAGTGTACCTGCACATGTGATGTGACAATAAAAGTGATTTGATTTGATTTGATTTGGAAGTTTTCTGGCTTTCTGCTTGTAGTTTGAATCAAATTGACCAATCACATTTGTGCAGGATTTAGAAGAGGACACAGAGAACCAGTTCTCATACTGGATAAGCAGTTTTGGTGACAACTGGTTGAATGAGCCTGAACTATTCAGCTCAGTTCTGACATCAAGGATCAGCAATGCGTGGCTGTGGCTTAGAAGGTAGATCAGGCCGCAAGATTGGAGATTTGATCCTTAGCTCCTCTTGTCTGCATGTCAAGACATGGATGGGTAAGATGTAGGATCAAATAAAATGTAAAAAAAAATCAAACTAATCAAGCACCAGAGTCTTACAGTAGCAACATAGAAGAAAAAAAAGGGACTAAAACAATGCGGTGAGCTGCTTCCTGTCTTCACACCAGGCTCCGCATAGCTGAGGCTGCCTGGTGTGTGATGCACACTAGATTTCTCTGATACAGAGCTCCTGGGGACGTACGGTACCTAAATTCTGCATACTTTATCTTCCCTAAGCACTAAGCACTGTGAAAAGCTCCACCACACATGAATAAACAAAGCAACAAACACAAAGAGAGCCCATCTCAGAGAGGTGGTCCTCCTGATAATCATTTCATCACACCACAGCACATCACCACACATGAATCTCTGCATCTCAATCTACAAAAATTTAACAATTACTTATTTTTAAATTGTTTTAAAGGTAAAAAAAACAAACAAAACCACTTACATATAATGATAATATAAGAAAAATATAATTAATGACAACAGAAATACTGTTATTTTCTGATATTTCAGAAGTATTTAAATTCATCTTTAACTTTATTTATTTCATTGTTTTGTCCATAAACATCTATAGCGCCATTAGCGTTTTTGTAACCAGAGGAGTCGCCCCCTGCTGGCCTAAAAAGATTGCAGGTTCAAGGCTTGCATTCACATTTAGTCCAAAATATGGCACCACAAAACTGACATGGCTACTTTTCTGATACCTACATGGAGGCCAAGGACAACTAGAAACTAAAGCTGTTTGTGGAAAAGTGATTTTAGTTAAGTGAAAGAAAAAAAAAATGAGATCTAACAAAAATGATGTGTACATATTACATAGGAAATGTTTTCTGATTCAGTGTTTGCCACAAATTGCCTGAAGAGGTTGACAACAGTCTGTACGGCTGTCAGTGAATTTCCTGTACAAAATGCTGTTTGCATTGTAATATACTGTATAATGGTAACAATCATGGAGTATCATCTGTTGCAAGTCCAAGCACATAAGCAAGAGATAGGACACTATGTAGTACGCCTATGTAGTATTTGTTTCATTAAGACTTTGCTGCTTGAAACTGGACCACTAAAAACCTGCAGGGTGTCAGATTTTCTGCAGTGATTTCAACAAACCGCTGTCGGGCTTGCAACTACAGCAATAAGGCTGATTTACCTAAGCACGCTGGAAGAGAATGGGGAGGTGATGTTAATGCACTGAACAGCCTTTACTTCAATACCACGGAACATTTACTGGGAGGTTTCCACGTCCACACTGCATTAAGAGAAAAACTAAACTGCACCGAAGCTAAATTATCCTCAAATTAAAGAGAAAAAGGTTCAGTGAGTTTAAGCACTTTAGCTGGAGGCACACATTTCTAAAATAGCTTGAAGCTTATTAAACATATAAAGACATCACCCGAAATTCCAGCAGCTGAAGATGAAAAATATATTTCTTACACTGCGTGGGATAATTTATGCGTGTGCATACACTGCTGCAGACCTGCAGCTCCCACGCAGTCTCGGTGTAGCCTCAAACCAGAGCTTTTTTATTTCGCCTGTTGTTTTTGTGGCCATGAACCTTTATTGACAGGTCCAGCGAGACACATTCTGAAAGTCGCAATCAGCAGCATTTTTTCCTGCTTCCTCTTCACAGTTACTGACAGGCTGAGAACTCAGACACAAACACGCCAAAGGGAATTTCTCTCTAAGGCCGTCAAAGTCACTGCTACTGCATGCTAAAGTAAAACTGGGCGTAACAATTAAATTACTTGATTCGGGAGGAAAACCCGACATTCAGTAAAGTTTTGTAGTTGACAAATGGAGAAAGAAAGATAAGGGCTTCCTGAGTACATTTACATTTAATCAGTAAATCAGGGGATCAGTTTTAGTTCTCGCACCCATGTTTACAGATAGAAACCTACTCTTCATTACCACGCTCAAAGTCAACCTTCCAGTGAGCGAGTGGAGTCATTTATAACCCTTGTGATATTTTTAACTTAAAACTTTTTAAAAATTCTGGTACTTTTCATAGCCTTTTGTTTCCCCACAGGAACTGACCAACCCAGTGGTGTGGCGGGAATAATGGGAAGCACTGTGAGGTCATTTATCATTCAGTCAAACTGGTTGTGGTTGATACAATAATGGGAAAAAAGAAATTTCATCCTCTGTCAGTTCAAAGGTTTTACACGTCAGGACACAATAAAGAATTAGCCGGTCCCTGTCAGGTCTTGAAATGAGGTAAATGCAACAACACATGACACACCTGCCTTTCTCTTATTGTTGTGTATGTGTATATATATATATATTTGCTTTTTATTCCTACTGTCTACTTTTTATATTGTATTCTGGCACAGCTGGTGTGGAGCACCTACAATTTCTTTGTACATGTACAATGACAATAAAGGGCCAGTCTATTCTATTCTATTCTATTCTTCTCTTCTAAATTATTTATTTAACAAAAACTAAAGCAAAATATAGAAGCAGTTTGTAGAAAAACCAACTACAGCATGTAGAACCACATTTAGCAGCAATAATCCCATTAATGTGGAGGAATTTTGTTTCAGTCTTTTTTACAACATGGCTTCAGTTCATTGAGGTTTGCAGGCATTCATTTATGAACAGCTCAGGTCCCACCACTGCATTTCAGTGGGGTCCTGAGCTCTTGACTTCTTCTGGATCAGTGCATCACGTCGGTTCTTTTCTTTTTCAGTCATTCTCCATCATGTTTTACTGTGTGGCAGGCGGGAGGAAGGACCCAAATGCAGGACTCTTAGACAGGAAGTTACACTCAAAGCGCAGCTTTATTTGCTGGAAACACTTTTCAAAAGAAATTAACTTTACAAAAAACCAAAACCTCAAACATGAACTAGAACCTAATCTGGACTCAGGAAACTAAGACCATGAAACATAAACTAAGAAAACAAACCAGGAACTACAAACTAGAATTTGGTCAGGAACACGGAGGGGAAAAACACACAGCATGGTGAGAGTAGGACGCGACAAAGAGCAAAGGAAAACACAGGGCTTATATACACAGAGGGATAACGAGGGAATAAGACACAGGAGGAGAGCACAACTGGGAGTAATCAGACCTAACAAGACAAAGGAAGACAAAGACTATCAAAGTAAAACAGGAAGTATAACACAGAGACGCTGACTCGACACTGAGACAGAGGCATGAACTGTGGAACAGGAAAAAAAAGCACAGAGAAGACATAACTGAGGCCCTCAGATTCTGAGATGTAGCTCTTTCATTTTTTCCAGTTTCTTAGAGCATTATGTTAACACACACCTAAAACCTCCAGACTAGCAAACCACCAAAACTTCAGCTTGGCAGATAACTCTCACAATGTCTACTCATGGTTAAAAAATATTACCAAAGTAAAAGCTGTGCCAACATTGGGGATGTAATGTCACAGTCTGCTGGATGTACTTCTTGGACTTCCTGACAACAAAAAGTTTTTATGTAAACAAAAACAAAATTTTAAAAACTGTATTTTAATATCGTAAACTTGGTCATTTTAACTGATATAACAGCTTGGCTGCACGAGGCTTTGTCTCCGTCTGTACTTCAACACATTCTCTGCATAAATAAATAACATGTAGTCAGTAAGTTACATTTTTTGCACTTCTAAATTGTTTCAGAAAAAAAGGACACGAGAAAAAGGCAGTAACTTTCTAAAAGATTAGCTGGTCATTTTCATTCAATTTTCACATCACATAGTTTTTACCATCTGAAATTGATCTCCAGCCTGCATTTTATACACATCGACACATTTTGGCACCAGGACAAAAGTAATTTTATGGTTCAGTTCTCTCTTTATTTTCTCCTGTTCACTAACGTATATTTCTGCTCCATGTCGTCTCACTTCTACCCTGTTTTTTTTTTCAGCCGGCCCACTTCAAATCAATCTCAGGTTTATTAAACACTGCGTCTCATCAGCAGTTTCTCACCTAATCCTTCCTGCACAGACACAGTCTGCAGCTTCATATAGAATATGAATAAAAATTAATTCCCTCATGCACACAGCTCATGATGCTCAAGTGTCCCTACAGACGAAAACACTAAAGCAAGCAATAATTTTCCCTCTTCAAAGCAGGCAGTCTGACAGGAAGTCCTCCAAAGACAGTAGCAACCCCATAATCACTATCATAATAATAATAATAGCAATAAACATAGCCAGCTTATTTCTCATTGGGGCGGCGTAAATATTTATATAAGATTTTTCAGCAAGACACTCCAACATCTAACATCAGCTGGCTGCAACATACTGACGACCTCTTCAGGTATGCTCCGTCTTTCATCCTACAACAGCTGCAGTTACAAAGCCGTGACATGAAGGCATCTCAACCCGCATGGTTTATTGACTTTGAAACTGATAGAGCAGCAGCTGCATTGGGCCTATGCAGAGGAGCAGCCACACTCCTGTGTGGAAAGATCGACCCTAGCCTGACTGTCACATTCACTGCATCAATCTCAGGTCAGAATCTGTGATCCGTGATGCTGCAGAACACATCGCAGACTGATTCATTTTCATATTTCTGACTCTGAAACTCCAAAAGTCTGTGGCTGATCTCAGTAAACAAACAGGGTCACCTCCTCTCCTGTTGGAAGGTTTCCAGATGTGGGCGTTCCAGGAAACCCTCCACAGAAAAGCAGCGCTAATCCATCATCAAAGCAGGTTGTTTTCTTGGGAATTTGCTGTAGCACATTATTTACTTTGTCCCTTTTCTTCACAGTGTTGTTGGTTCTAGCCAAATCTGGCCAAATTATGGTAAAAAGAGCTACCTTTATAATTCAACATTCATGAACACCAAAGATCAACGTAACTGACAAGATCGAAATTTTAACTTTGCACCAAACTTGCTTGATTTCAGCTTTGGTGTTCACATAGATTTAGAAATCTCACCAACAAAGATTTTTTCATTAGATCAGAGCGACATACCTCTTGTCTGCCAAGTCTGTTTTATTGCCAACAAGCATGATTATGACATCACTGCCTCGCTCCGTTCTCACATCATCGATCCACTTTGATGTCTGCTGGAAAGAATTGACATCTGTTGAAAAAAGAAAAAGAAAAAGAAAAAAAGAGTGACTATCAGATAGTGTAAAGAAAGATTCTTCTTTTTAATCCACAAGACAAACTATGATATCAGATTATTTTCTAATTTTACTGTAGACGATGTATTTCTATCAAATGTGTAATTCACTTTTGGTTTTCAGGTTTGATAATAAAACACTAATAATCATTTTTGCATAAATTTCCCATGTTTTTTCTCCCAGTGTGACATTTCTTCAGCAAAATTATGTTTTTCCATATAATTATTGATTAATTAATATTATATTAATTAGCATTAGTCAATCATTAGTTTATTTTCTATGAAATTTCCTATTGTTTTCATATAAATTTATAATTTCAGTCTTGAATTTTTTTTTTCTCCTTCTTGTTTGGACTTTTGTTGTTTTTTTCTGACAGTGTCCCTAATAATCCCTAAATTATGTAATTTTGTAATTTCACTGTGAAAAAAAAAGCTTAAAAAATATTAAAAGAAGATGGGTTTTTTGGGGGTGGGGGGGTCTTTAATTGTGGATTAATTAAATGTTTAAATTACTAAATTAAATGTCCAATTTAGTTTTTAACGACTGGTCGGTTTACAAAGATTTTTCTGAGCATTACAAATGTTAATGATTTTGTTTTTCTTTTATTCTTGTTTTTTGTAGTGATAAGGAGAATTTCATTGTCTTTGTAACAGTTATAATCTCATTGATAATTTTGCATTAATAAAGAGGATTTACAGTTTTAAAAATGACTCCCAGTCTAGAAATACTGGCTGGTAGAGGACGTGTTGAAGTGCACATGAATTTGTTTGGTACTGTACGTGGAATTACACAATAAATCAACATACAACACCGCTACTTCTGGCTCTGGAACATGTTAAGGTTACAAATAAATTCCTTTGACCTTGTCGGGTTGAATGAGTATGCATGCTGGCCAGCATGTAGATAAAGGGTCATGTTGTGTTCTTGGACTGGGAATTTGATGAGACAAGCCTCCGTGTCCTTTTCAAGGTGAAAGAGTACATGGGTTAAGGAGGAGTGGATAGTTAACCTGTGTTTTTCCATAAAGGGGGGGTGAATTAATTTCCTGCACGCTGAGTGTCTCAGCTGTTTTCTCTTTTGGACAGAAAATATAATCCAGATAAAACTACACAGTACAAAGAGAAGCAAAACCAGAAAGAAATAAGTCGTGGAGAAGCAGAAAAATGGTTATTGTTAAGGGTGGAAAGATAAATCGGAACGTGAAATGAAGTGACAAAGATTTTGCTCCTTGTATTTGTTTCAGTCACTTTTGATGGGAAATATCGAGATGATACTTGATATTTGTAGAATCTCACTGTGGAAATCCATATGAGGTCACTTTTATCGCTGCTGTTTTCAACTGAAGTTAAAGAGATGGCTCGTTAGTGTTAATAAAGTGCAGCTTCAAATAAACTCTGTTTGGACTCTGTTTACAAACAATTCCGTCTTCAGGAAAAAACACCTGTTAGCCTTGAGTAACATGTTATCTTTACCTCACCTGGTTCCTTGTTGCAATCTCTAAACCAATCTCTAATATAATGAAGAACTTCCGTTGACCTCCTGTTTCAAAGGGAGTGCCGGCAAGCTACTCCAGAAAGAGGCTTTCTGAAGCTTTTGATCAAAGTGGTTAAGACACTAGATACAGTTCACTTTTATTTCTTTTAATTGGAGTAAAATACCTCAAGGACATTACAGCCTCATGAGCCACTTTAGGAAGTGAGCAGGAACAGAGAATTTATAGTGTCGGCCTCTAGATAGCATCAACCACCACAAAGAGCTTCTTCTTCTACACACCTGGACATTTCTGATGGACTTTGACTACGCTCCTAACGTCTGTTGGAGTTATCGTTTGGAAACAGGCGCTATTAAGGGAGCCTGCCCCGTCATAAATCCTTAAAGGCCCAATCAGCATGCATTAGTTCAAAGTTTTATGAGCGCTTTATGAGCAAATTTAAGCTCCCTGTAAGAACAATTAAAGGACATAAGCCTCAACATATTATCTGCCCACTAACCATTACCCAGCATGCCTTTCAGCAGAGTAACTGCGGCGTTATTAGTGTTAATAATTAATAAACATAGACAGGTTATTGTGTATTCTGTGAGTATGAAGGGTGCACAGTTAATATACGGCCCCTCTCAATACTCTGCAGCTCTTTTGCCAGCAGATAACAAAACACATTTAACCCTGTGAAAAGCCACAGTGGGTGTTTTGTCTGACTCTGCTGTCAGTAAAGGGAAAAAAGCAAATATTGGAACAGTTTATCAACAGTTCACCATCTCTAATTTTAATAACTAATATATCTTTGTTGCTTTATGCACCTGTTTTTCTTTCTCATTGTGTTTTTTCCAGTTTGCCAATAGAGAGCTACATGGGAATAAATGATGCCGCCGAGTACACCAGTGATGCTAAACGGAACAAGACCTGTTAACCTGGAGGAGACACTAAGGAGATGACGGGGCTGCAGAGCTGGAGCTAAGAGGAGGAAACATAAACGGTTCCAGCATCATATGGAGAAGGAGAGATCCTCAGGCAACAAGACGGATGAGCTCAGAATGCTGATTAAGACACATGGGTGCAGTGTAATGCACTTCATGAAAACATAGCTCACACACACACACACTTCCTGGACCACAATGCAGCACTACTGGGCTTCAGAACGGTTACTGTTGGTGCTGTTTACATTCAATTAGCTGAAGCAGAGGTAGCATGTGACCTATCGAGGGATTACGTTTGTAAATGAGCAGTTTAGCTAAAATCATGCCTGTCTGTTTACATCTCCGATGCTTACACTGATCTCCATCACCCTCTTTACCGTCCCTTTTAATAAATTAATTCAAAATACAGTATCCCGGTACCTTTGCACAGCCTTTTGCATGCTTAACATTAAAACTGTGACATATCAATAAAAAAAGAAGCAGTATTGGCACTGACTTGTGATGTCGTAGACCACCACGGCCACGGTGGAGTCCCGTATATAGCTGGGGATGAGGCTCCTGAAGCGCTCTTGTCCTGCTGTGTCCCAGAGTTGCAACCTCACCTGGGGTTCAGAGAGTGAAAGCTGAGGAGGCTGAGATTATTCAGAGATTATTCAGTCAGAGAGCCTGAAAACAGTAAGCTCCCCACACACACACACGCGCACAGCACAGAGCCTGACAAACATTCATTATTTATACAAGCGGACCTTTCATTTCCAAGGTCGTACAGCTGTATGATAGATTCTCTGAGATCAGCAGACACATTTAAACTAGCAGGATGACATGCAGGTCATTGTTCCACAGCTAAACACAATCACAGTTCACACAGTTTCTGTCTGAGGGAGACAAACATTTAACATCTCTCTCGTGACACGATACAGCTGTAACTTACCGTTCGATCTTCCAAGTACATGGTTTTAGACAGGAAGTCGATTCCAATTGTGGCCTGGTTTAGGGAAAGAAGATAACCACGGATCAACATCACTCCAAATACCCAGAAAAGCAAACAGCGAGGAAGTGAATCAGCCACATTAAAGATGCAAAAGGTGAAGAAGAGGACAGACTCTTCATGCAGGCATAATCACATCACATCACATCCCCCTCATGTAGGGGATGATCAATATCCACACAACACGGTGAATGTTCAGTTTTATTGCACCGCTGATTCAATTCTAACTACGCACAAGTTTCTAATGTCTATCGATTCATCATCAAATACAGACACTTGCAGAAGGTCACAGTGTGTCAGCATCACCCTGCAAATGTTCACTTAAATAATCAGAACAGCTGCGTTATTTTACTCTCTGATCGGTTGTTTTAATCACAGCTCTCATCATACATTTACACAGTAACAGCAATCTAATCATTTCCTTATTGTGTCATAAGGCAGATGGCACTGTGTTCACTCTTCAGAGGATGTTTACTCTCCGCAGCCAAGCCCACAGCTTTCTGCTTTGCTGCCTGCCATGATATCATCAGGTGCTTTGGCTCAGACAAACTGCATCCAAGAAGTCAATATTAAACTGCAGACCTGAGGTTGCTTCTTTTAGTGGATTCAATGGGCTGAAAAATGTACTTTCACATTGAAAATTATGAGCAGGGCTTCTTTTAAAGATATGCAATTAAGTTTGTGAAAAACAGGAATTTTAGCAAGGCATTCATCCCACAAATGATCAAACACATCTGGGAAAAACTATCCAAGTGATGCCATCAGGATCTGCTATTTTTTTATGTACAATAACTTTAGGATATTTAATAGAAGTCATGTAAAATTTTATCTTTCTTTCAGAGTTACAGATCCTCAAAGGGCAGAAGGTTGGTCGCGCTTTTTAAACACACTGTATTTTTTCCAGCATTTTTGAGTGCTCATAGTTTTATAAGTACAGCAGACATCTACATGAAATGTTCAGGGCTGAAAAACGCACTTAATCTCTTTTGGAAACTGCAACCAAATAAATTTTAAATCTCACCCCAATTGTCAAAATGTCTTTTTTCTTCAGAAAGATTTGAGCATCAGTACCACGGGATATCTCATAGTTTGAATAAGTCTGTGCTTTATGTAGCACTAAATCACAGTAGCAGGGCAATCTATGGATTGGATCTATAGCTTTTCAGTGCTGTGATAAGTTAGCAGTTACTGCTCTTGTCTAAATATGATTTAACCTCATATTTAATACATGTTTGTCTTCTGCTCACACTGTGTTTTACAATTTTCTAATAGTTTTTACGAGGCGCTTTTCGCGCCCACTCTTGATTTTTACCACAAAACTGAAGCTGCTTCCACTGAAGAATAAACTGTGACTTCTGTAGTGAATCATGCCATGCTGAAAAGCACAGTTTGCCTTCTTTCAGGAG
The DNA here is from genome assembly GCA_015106755.1 of Etia nguti. Lineage (NCBI taxonomy): Eukaryota > Metazoa > Chordata > Actinopteri > Cichliformes > Cichlidae > Etia > Etia nguti. Next base: position 3,457 of record VUQG01024502.1, on the reverse strand, counting down.
CACTTTTTTTTCTTTTGATATCAAAAAGGTAACAGTAACAAAATGAAAGCTTGGTTGCTTGAACTTCCAACAATAAGTCAGGTCTCAAAAGCTTAATGATTTGCAGTCAAGTTGGAGAACTAAACCCAATTCTATGGGGCACCATGTACCTTTAATGTTAATAATAAATTGTTGAAGGATTTGGATGAGCTTAAAAAAGAGGGGCATTCAATTACAGTGGGTTTAAAAAGATGATGTACATCCTTTGTCATGCAGCACATCCAGATGTTTAGTTTTTTGATTTAAACGTGGAGGGAAGAGTGTGGATTACACAGCAGTCCACAGCTGCAGCTTTGAAGTCTGTGTGACCTCCGCCTGCAAACAGGAGTGGCCAGTTGGAGCCAGTACTGTGGATGGGTGACAGGTCTTGATCAGAGGATGAAGATGCACACTACAATAATTGTGCTGATCTCTAAATAAGCAGCCGGATGTATATATTGTGCTTTTTCTGTGCTAAGCAGCTCAGCGGGGTGCCCACTGCCCACTTTGACAGAACTGGGCATCAGCAGCTTGCTCACGCACTCGTTTCCTTGGTAATGCCAGCTACCACAGTGGACTAACTCAGAGAATCTGGCACAAAGGACAGGATGTCATTTATACTGCTGCTTTAGACCCACTCACATCAAGCACTGCCAGGATTAAACTCACCAGCCTCAACAAATTCAAATTATAAACATTAAACATGATTAGAAGTGAAATCTAAAATACCCCGCCCTTTTTCTTTCTGGAAGAATATCTTTTATATGCACTAGCATGCCGAGGACAACACAGCGCTCAGAAACACCAGATTCAGTTTGTGGAAGGTAGGTAAGGTGCAAAACAGCAAAAGAAAGTTTCCTTTTTTAGAGACGACTCCCTTAAAGAGACAAATAGCCTCCATGGGTGAACAGAGGGACAACCTGAAGAGCTGATATAAGAAGATCGGTCGAGTCCCAGACTAAAAATACGGAGCTAGAGATGAATGTGGTATACAAGGGGGTTAAAAGTGTCATTTTTTTAAACTATCAACAAAGACTCGCTTTTAAATGTTTGGTTTTTTTTAATTATATGAGAAAATGAATGCTATTATATATTCTTGACCAAATATCTTAAATTGCATTAAAAGAATAAAGATGTTTTTTCTGGGGAAGTGGCAGAGGTGCTGTAGACTCTTCTTGGCCCTAGTTTTAAATATAGAATCCCACATGGACAACTATACATGAGAAGGATTAGATCACGAGAAATTATTAATATCCCTTTTAAATCTTTAACCAGCGCGTGTCGTTGGAAGACAGACGAAGCCTTTACGGCCCATTCTGCTGGCATCTAGGGATAAAAATGAATTTAACGGATAGGAGAGAGTTCGGTGACGTTATATTTTTAAATATAGTTTTTGTGGTAGTGAAATACAAAGAAATAAACACTGAACAGAAGAGACAGAAAATTACTGGTTGCTGCCTTTATCTTTGTAGAGAATCTGAACATTTCTTCCAGCACTTTCAAGGTCCTCTGTCTGGCAGGGACGCAGCTAAAACCGGCAGACCTCGAATCACAGCGAGCAATCACAGCGCCGCAGACATTTGAGAACACACAAAATTCAACTGCTTTCAGGTTTCTAGTAGGATGACAGACTCCATCTATGATGAAGTCTCCATTCTCACTGAGCAGGCTGTTTGTGTTGGATAAAAACACAATAAATAGAAATTAGAGCATCCTGAATTTTACTAATAAGTAGAATCAGTGCACTCACTCATAATTTTTAGTCATTAAATTTAAGATTCAACCAGTGTTTCAGTCCTGGAGCAGGAAAGAGGAAGACGTTGAATTTGAATGGTTAAATAAGAGACGCACTGGAACAGTTTATTATTTTGCCATAAGAATGAAAAATAAAACCAAGCGGTGTTTTAACAAACCCTGAGTTTGATGTGTTGAGAATTCAACAATTAGCCAGTTTAAAACCAAACAAACAGCCTGCTGTTAATCCACCAATCATTTCAGGTCCACAGAAAGTTTAAATGTGCATCACAATAAGTACAACTCTTCTGTGTGATCATGAATATCGAGGCGAAGGTCATAGTTTTGTTTTTTTTAAATGCCAGCGCTCTGCTGACTTAGTAACTCCAGAGCTCCAAACCTCCTCTGGCACTAACATCAGCATTAAAACGGTGTGCCAGGAGCTTCGTGGCATGGGTTTCACTGGCCGAGCAGCTCCTGAAGGTATGATGCGTAAGTGGCCCAGTACATTTAGCCATAGAGTTTAGAATAATAACTTTATTTGTATAGCAGCTACAAAGTATATTTACGGTTCGGTTTGACAAAGGAGGTTTGGATTAAAACAACAGTTGCCACTTTTTTTATAGCTCTGTTTGCTTGGTCATGTGGCTGCAGTGACGAGGCTGTTCCAAAATTTAGGTTCTACAGCCTCAAAGCGTAGATGCCTCTGGATTTAAAATTAGAGCCTGTATCAGTAAAAAGGCCCTGATAACACGATTCAAGAGAGCGACTGCTGGAAGGTGGTCTCAGCAGATTTGTTATATAAGCAGGAGCCTGGCCATGAAGGGTTTTAAAAGCAATTCTGAATTTCACTTTAATTGTTAGCCCTGTGACAGACTGGCCACCTGTCTGTGGCGTACTATGCCTCTCGCTCTGTGACTGGAGGGACAGGCGCCATCCCCCAGAGATCCTGAATTAGATATGTGGAAGAAAATGGATGGATGGATGAACAAATTTGGAATACTGAAATGCCAAAGGAGCACCAAAAAAGTAATATGTCAGCTTCTATCCATCTGTATCTGTGATTAGACCCTCCCCACGACACCGAATATGAATTGTCCAATAAATCAGATTCACCCCTTGCTACACTAAGCAGCTGAATATTTGGGCACAGCAGACAGATGCAATCACAGCCTGGCAGTCGGGCCTGAGTGACAGCTCCACCACAGCCGACAGGAGCGCTCTGCTCCCAGAGGCCTCTGAGCCCTTTAGCATGTGCTGCCAGGCGGTGCGGACGCCTGCCTCTGTCTCTCTCGCGGCTGGATGGCTGCTTGATGGGAGGCTTCTGCTTTAGAGGCAGCAAATGTGGCTCACCTCGCTCACGTCCTCCTGCTGACTAAAGCCACCGCCACGCTCGGTTTCATCTTTCTGATGGCCCTCTGTCTCTGACTTTACTTAAGCTCTTACTTCAAAAGACTCAACTGGATCTGCTCAAATCTAACGCATGAAAATAAAAGCAAGTGAAACCACGACTTCTTAAATCTGCTCATCGGGACAGATGTCTCCTACGGGCTGCATTCTTATCGTTTTTTCACCCTCACCAGGCAAATCTAGCTTCCCCGCTGAGCAGCAGCATAAACACTCACACTCAACTAATGTGCGCTGAATTTTAATTAATACTCAGTTGTCTCTGGAGTTGAGTCTGCAAAATCATTTACAGCCCTAC
>VUQG01024498.1:0-29800 GCA_015106755.1 Etia nguti | reverse complement strand
ACAACCGCAAAGCTCTCCAGAGAGTGGTGCGGTGTTCTGAACGGATAATTGGAGGTGAGCTTCCCTCCCTCCAGGACATCTACAGGAAGCGGTGCCTGAGGAAAGCGGGGAGGATCATCAAGGACTCCAGTCACCCCAGCCATAAACTGTTCAGACTACTTCCATCAGGAAGGAGGTACTGCAGTATCCGGTCCCGAACCAGCAGACTGAGGGACAGCTTTTTCCATCAGGCCATCAGACTGCTGAACACCTCATAGACACCTCACCTTCACTTACCAGAACTTCAACATTATGCACTCCATACTGTATATAAATGACACTTGTTTGCACATTTCCAACTGCCGACCTCTGTATATTTTATTTTATTGTTTATTCTATTCTATTTAATTTTTTAAAAATATATATATACACACACACACACACACACACACACACACACAGATATACATATTTAGTATACACATTCAGTAATGCACATACACTCTTATATTGTACATATATCTATTCATATAATTCTCAGATTCCCATTCTTATATTTTGCTTTGTTCCTGTTTCTTGTATTTTGCACACCTCTGTTGCTTGTGAAACTTGCACACAAGAATTTCACTTGCATGTGCTGTACCAGTGTACCTGCACATGTGATGTGACAATAAAAGTGATTTGATTTGATTTGATTTGAAATGCCTTCTGGAGAAAGGTTTTATGGTCAGAAGTGACAAAGTTTGAGCTAATTGGCCACAATGTCAAGAGTTACGTTTGGAGGACTAAAGGTGAGGTTTCCAAGCAGAAGTTACGAAGGTAACTATGGTTCTGTGAATTCCCAGAAGACTGCCAGTGAGAATAAACAATGCAGCTATGTCTCCTTGTGCTCAGTGCAGGTTGAGATTTCATATAAACAAAGTCAACTGTGTGACGTGTAGGCTACCTGCGGGTGTACACTATAAATACCCCCGGTACCCTACATCCGATCTCTATAAATGTTCTTGCACTGAGATGCTCCGAGTGAACTGCATGACTGGCAGTTATCTGGGAGTTCACAGAACCGTAGTAACTTTTTAAACTAGGTTTCTTTCCCTCCTGCCTACAGAAGTTGCAAGTTAAACAATGAAGATGACTTATACTGGCAGTATCATGAAGAAAAACTTTCTGGTCAGCCAATGGCAGAATAGCTGAGGCTAGTGTGGGTCCTGAGACCTTATTAAGTCAGGAGACCCCAGCAAATATGGAAGGCACTGCCCAGGATGCTGCTGCACAGATTTCCCCTCATGGAACACCTTGAATTGCTGCCCAGGCAATGTTCCTGGTAGCATGACAACTAATATCTGAAGAGACAAGTGCACCTGCTATTTTGTACATCTGTTTTACTCTGTCAACAATCCAGTGGGAAAGCTGATGTTTGGGCAGAGCTTTTCCCCTTTTCTTCCCACTATAACATATATAGCCCTGCTCTGAGCTTAAACTCTGTGTTGCCTCAGCATACAGACGCACAGGACCCCACTCACCAGACTGAGGAGTGTGGAGAACCAGATCCTTGATGGCCATCTAAGTCCCATCAAGAGACCCTGCGGTCTGACTGCCTCACTGTGTGAAACAGCAGCATTATTAAGAGACCCTCTGAACAGGCATTGTGGAAATGGGCTGTGAGTTCCGACTCAAGAAAATCTGTAAAACTTGTGGACTACGCTTAAAAGCCACGTCTGTGCCAGGAACCAAACCAGTTTAAATGAACTCTAACAATTCTTCCAAGAATGATCCAATATCCAGCTAGATTTAGTTAGGGCTTTTTGATAGCTACCAAAGTGTCTCGTCGTGGTGCAACTTGTTAAAAAATATTTAACCAAATATTATTCAGGGTATATGCATGCCATTACCATGGCATTCGTATAACTTTAGTAACTTAATCCTTACTTCAGCAATTTGCTAATGCACTTTCACATCGTGAAGTACTGTCATAACAAGCATCTTACTTTAAACCTATATGCAGGTTTTATATGTAAACACTTTTTCCACACTGACTGCATACTATTTGGGGCTGTTATACACTTCTATGTCTGTACAGACTAGTACAATAAAGCCTTTAGTCTAAAGAAATTTAGCTGTGTTGTACATTACCTGCCTGCTAACTTACAGTTGTTAGCTAACAGTCGTGCCTGTCTATGTCTGCTATTATTTACCTCAATGTACTCCTCCTCATCCAGGACTTTTCTCTTCAGTTTTCCCTTCTCGTTATCCTCTGGTTGCTGTTGAAGAGCCACTGTTGAGACTGCCAAAGGGACGAGAGTCCCGGACAGTGCTTTCCTCACGCTGGCGCTGCCCTCCATTGTGGACACTGTTAGCCTCCTAGCCCGATGGCTAAATAATCTTCTACTACAAAAGGCGACGAAAATTACGCTATTAGAGGGTGTTTTTTTCAGTGGATTAACACCGTTTAAAAATTTAACCAACGACGTAAAAAACCCGACACTTAAAAATGCCCGAACGCCACCAACTCTAACACATTAGCTGACTTTTAGCCACCAGCGTACAAACAACGCACTGCCCGAATGATTACGTCACCGGAAGTTTACCGGTTGTCTAGAATTTTCCAAAATAAATGTTGAAGGCCAACAGCAGTTCGATAGTTCGCAGACCTCAGGTTTAAATAAATAAATAATAAAAATTATATATATTTTTATTATTTTTAAATAGGCTTTATATACTTTCTGTTTCATGGAAAGAAATTTACAGCACAGAAGACAAACTCTAGTATCCTGTCTCACAGTGTCTTTACAAAAGCACAAGACCTTCACATGTGGAGTTTTTAGTGCTTAACAATTTAATAAATTTTTTTTTTAGATATTTATTTACACTGTAAACAATTAGTCAAGCGCTAGAAATACTTTTAACTTTTGAACCATTTTCATGCCTGTCATCACCAGAAAATGAACAACATTTTGTGGGAAAATGGATATTAGACATACTAAACATATTAATGACTTCACTGTAATTTTCAGATATAGCAAACCATCCACTGAGCCAAGTTGAACTCTTTGGCGGGCTAGTTCTGACCCCCTGGTCGCTTGTTTGACAAGAAATTGCTAACGTGTGTGTGTGTGTGTGTGTGTGTGTGTGTATGAAGTTAGGCTTTAAAATTGTTTTTTGTAATTGAAATTATGTGTGTTTTCTATGGGTGACACAAAAAAGACATTTCTTCTTTTCTTTGAAAAAAACAACAATTTGTTCTCAAGGACACTTTTTTAACAGTCTGTGCAAACTACAACAACCCATTTACAAATTCAAGGTTTTACTTACAGTAATAGTATCAGTACATGCCAGGATGTTACCTATATGGTTACATATAAGAATTATATGTTACATCATATAGGTATATACAGATTATTTTGATTGGATCACACAGAGCCATGCAAACTTTTTTATTTTTTTTTAGTTTTTTTCTGTGTTTCCCACAACAAATGAAAGTCTTTTCTGACGTCTCCACTTGGCTCTTCTGTTTTTAAACCAAACCTGATTGGCAGAAAAGAGGCAACATTGTTGAGCTGTCATTTTATTAAATTCAGTATTTGCAACAGTTTTTATTCACATTTACATTATTAGCAGACCATTATATCTAATAAAAACTATTATGTGATTCTGCAGTGTTACCTCCACTCTCTCTTCTCTTAAGTGAGTGCGCTGTGCGAGTTTCTCTCTTGTGTTCACATCTGGATACTGGTTCTGCAGGAACAGCTCCTCCAGTGCGTCCAGCTGTTCCTCGGTGAAAATGGTCCGGTGACGCCGGGTTCGCCTCTGCAGCTGAGTGGGTGACTGCTCCTCCCTGTGAGCGTCTCCCAGCCTGCACGAATCAGAGAGGATTGCCGGGTTCCAGCCATACTGACAAGCTGCAGGGAGGAGATCTGATTTAAGGTTGGGGGAGCAGAATCAAGCTCAACCACAGACAAAAGCAGAAGGTGTGGTCCTACCTTCGTGGATGAAGTCAGGCTGGAGTATGTCAGCACAGTGGGAGCAGTAGCAGCAGCACAGGCAGGCACGATGAACCGCCTCTGTTTGGCCTCCAGCAGGACTCACTGTCTTCTCTTTTAAGCCAAGACCATTTTCTCCGTAGGACCGTTTATCTCCACTGCTGCTCTGATACTTCAGTATGTTCTCAATAGTAAAGGGGAACTTCTGCCTCTCCATCCTGATCAGTCCTTCCATCTCCAAAGAAGTTCCAGTGAAAGCTCAAAAGCAGTGGTGATCACAGGATATTGTGACACACACGCAGAGCACTTTTTGAGCCGCAGTTGCTCTTCTCCTTCTCCTTCTCCTCTCTACAGCAGCGAGTCAAGCCCTTATAGTGAAACTGGGAAGCCAAAAAAAAGAAAAAAAAGTAAAACTATAATCCTCCCCTATGGACCAGACACATAAAAACGGTTGAAACTTAATTCCTTGCTAATCTGGGCAGTTTTGTGAAGAGGTTAGGGAGGACGGCAGATTCAGTTAATCTCGCCTCATTCCTTTCTTCAAAAGAAATCAGATTTCGCTGCATAAAATGAGAAGTGGAGAGCTCCTAAGATCCTTATTGTTAAGGTTTTAGAGGAAAGGGGATTTCTTGGTATTAGAAACCTGGATTTAAAGATGAGCGTTCTTGGTGTGGCCACAGACTTGTGTATGCCGAATCTGAGGATTAGTTCTTCAAATTCACTTCATAATGTCGCTTCCACGTTTAGCTCTGTCAACAACTGATCTGTGTAAATTGGTATATTTATTTACACAAGCTGGGGCTACACTGTCAACAACAATGCACACTTAATTACAAAGTGATTAGGGAGCTGCAGATGACGGGGTGACTCATTTGGCCCGTGTCAGCGATGTATGGTGACACTGATAGATCTGTATGTTTGCACACAGCGGGAGAAAATTCGGAGAAGGGGATCCATCCCAGTGGTTTGTATTCACGATCGTGCATCATGTGTCTTATCTTTGTGGTGCAGTCTTTTCAGTCTGACTTTTCTGACAATGTGCACAGCTGAGGTAAAGCTATTACAGGTTAAATTCAGCCCCCCCACCACCACCTCCAACCCTGACAAATCCTGTGATTTCATACAAGGCAATACACCTTTTTTTCCCCTCCCAGAGAATTAAGGGATTTCCACAATCTGTCCTAAGCTCCCTTTATAAGCGCTTTTTGAAAACAGATAACAATAAACACCATCTCATCCTTTTCACTCGGGTTTAATAGCATCCAGATTGTTGATGTATAGTTTGCGGAGAAAGTGAGATCCCTATCTGCAGTTATTGTGGTTCTCAATAGAAGGAATTGTACCATATCCATGTTGGTTCAAACAGTTCAAAATTCATTACTGGGGATTACAACAATAAAGATCCATTTTATCGTTGTAAGCAATATTTGTTACAAGGAGTAAAAGAGAAAAGAACCACAGCCGACGAGTGACAGATGAATTCTTTTCTGCATTTTTAGGAGACTCAAAAACAGTATAAAACTCTTTTTTCTTAAGGAAATACCTTTCTTGATATGTTGGGATTTGTTACATTTAATATTACATGAATTATACAATACATTTTTAAAAGTGCATTATAAATAAAGTGGTATGGTATGGTATGGTATGGTATTATAAGGTAGTTGTGAATGAATCACTGTTCAAAATAATCATTTTTACCTTAAAATAGACTTTGGCTCAGCACCTCTGTCAACGTTCTTTTGATTGGCTGCCCCTCGTAAACAGAAGTTTAAACACCAGAGGAATTTCTGTTTGCCTCAGATGATCATATTGATCATATCTGCTATCACTTATACCATATTGGGCTATGTTTAAAATGAGCATCTTCATCTTATGGCTCATTTATACTTAGATTTCTTACGGTGTTGCACTGTGGGGGTTTAATTTAAAATGACAGTGCATGCCAGTGTACTCCTAGTGCTGCTCCCAAGCCTGGATAAATGATGAGGTGTTTGTCAGAAAGCATCTGGTGTAAAACCTTTTTTCAATTCATGTGGATCAATAAGGTTTCAATATTGAATAAGTTAAAAAAAGACCACCATAGGAAGTGACAAGGGAAGCTATGCAACTGTTTCCTCAAAACAAAGTAGGGAAATAAGGAAAGGCAGAAGTGTGGAGCTGACAGTATAATCTTTAAATGTGGAGACTATGAGTGGGAAAGGGCGATATGGCTCATGTGATTGAAAGAAGAAAGGTAAATGGCCTGTATTTGTATAGCGCTTTACTTAGTCCCTAAGGACCCCAAAGCGCTTTACACTACATTCAGTCATTCACACACTGGTGATGGCAAGCTACATTGTAGCCACAGCTGCCCTGGGGTGCACTGACAGAGGCGAGGCTGCCGGACACTGGCGCCACTGGGCCCTCTGACCACCACCAGTAGGCAAACATGGGGTTAGTATCTTGCCCGAGGATATTTGGCATGTAGACTGGAGCCTGGGATCGAACCACCAACCTTCCAGTGAGTAGGTGACCCGCTCTACCACCTGAGCTACAGCCACCCCTAGGTAGGTAGATGCAAAAAGGCTGTGAGGAGTGACACAGAGTGGAAGAGGATACACAGGTGGACAGGTTGACTATCTCCAGTGCAGAAGGTGCAAGTCTGGGGAGAATGTATCTACACAGCATCAGATAGTAGTCTGTAGGATGGCTTTGGAAGTCAAAAAGAGGAAGCGAGTGAAGGCAGAGGCAAGGATTAAACAGTGGAATGAAAAAAGTAGAATGTTGTGCAGGAAGGAGTCAAGACAGGCTCTGGCTGGTAGAGAAGAGTTAACAGATAACTGTTAAAGTACTGAAGGAAACTGGCAAGAAGGCCTTTGCTGTATCCTCTGGGCAGAAATGGGAAGCAAAGAGACTTGATTGTGAAAATACAGGAAAGTATTCAAAGGAAGGAGTTGGCAAAGAAAAAGTGGGATAATCGAAGTGATGAAGAAAGGAGGCAGGGGTACCAGGAGGCTAGGCGTATAGCAGCAAAGAGACAAAAAAAAAGGCTTTTAGTGAGTTATATTTGAGGCTGGACACTAAGGAAGAAGAAAAGGACTCGTGAGAGATTGAACTGGAAGGTCAGGGTGATTAAGAATAGAGATGGAAATGCACAAAAAAGTGAAGAGAGTGAAGGTGAAGAAGCAAAACAGAATATGCGTGTCAGTGAGAGGGAGATGGGTGTAACAGTGAAGATGCAAGGAAGAGAGGTAGTGAAGGTGAAATATCAGGCTGTACCTGGGCTCAGTCATCCAAACCAGTGGACAGAGCACAACAGAGGTGAAGAAGAGAATGCAGCAGGATGGACCAAGTGGAGATGAGTGTTAGGGGTGATTTGTGATGGAAGGATAGCAGCAATAATGAGAGGATGACTAGACGATAGTGAGACCTGCTGTGATGTATGGTTTGGAGACGATGGCACTAACAATTAGACAGGAGGTGGATCTGAAGGTGGAAGAGCTGGATGCTAAGATTATCAGTGGGAGTTATAGAGGCAAGGTTGAGATGGTTTGGACATGTGCAGAGGAGGGATAGTGGTCGTAAAGGACAAAGGGTGTTGAAGAAGGCGCTGCCAGGCAGGAGGAAAAGCTGAAAACCATAGAGAAGATTCATGGATGTAGTGAAGCAGGACGTGCAGAGGGTTGGTGTGACAGAGGAGGAGGCTTGGGAGAGGGTGAGATGGAGGCAAATGAACCCAGTGAACCCTAAAGGGAGCAGCTGAAAGAAGAGAAGAAGAAGACACTGTCTGTGTTTTATGAGAAGACTGAATAAATAAACTAAATGAGGCGGAGGCTGAATGAGACACTGTAATCATTATAATAACTTCTCTGCCTTTTTTGTAGTGTGACACTGCATTTGGAAGACAGAGCCAGGAAAATATTAGTTGCCACACAGAATGGTGATTTGCTTGGAGGCTTTTGAGTGTGTGCGCTCGTTAGGGTTACGTGTCACAATCTGATATTTTAAATGGCTATTCAGACAGAAAGTGCGTGGGTGGAAAAAATGAGAAGATTAAAGGACACAAATCAAATCAGTGCACATCAGACAGGAGACACTGGATTATAAATACACCCACACACTGACTGTTGATAAATGAGCAGGGAGCTGTGCAAGGCAGCAGAACGCTCACGTGTGAAAATGTTCAGCTTCTCTGCTTGGTGCTTGGTGTTTGGACCTGGGCCCGATACCTCCTGCAGAATCAGAGATTGAATCTGGGCGACCGGGGGATCACACCCTCCTCCTCCTTCTGTTTCCTCCTGAACTTGTGCAGAAAAAAACTGTAGACATGTTAGATATTAATGCACCGACAGGGAGGAGGAATCTGGAGTACCACCCCATTGCTGCATAAACTATTTATTTAATTGCATTGCACAATGTTTTTCTTTATTGTGTTTTTTAAAAAATATATAATTTCCCCCCAAGGACCTGAAGTGGGATCTGGTGTTTAGTTTGTTTTGCTTTGAAATCATTCTGCAAGACTGAGCTTGTAAGAATAAGATGGAATCAAAATGGGAGTAACAGTGAAAAATTGTGCAATTTCTTTTTTTTGTATCCTTTTTTCCATCTGCAGCTCATGTTATAGTCTCTCTCTCTCCTCACACTCATATTTTAAATTTTATTCATTTCCCAAAAAATAAATAACAGCTAAACAGACAAAAAACACATTAAACAAAGTTAAAGATTAGATTTACTTCATTTTCATTTCATTTCACTGACAGCTCAAATGCACACGTAATAAATGCAGAAATCCTGTAGGCTATATGCCAGGGTTTCCTTACCTTTTGGACTTTTGACTCCTTAAAATGAAATAAAGTCTACTTGAGACCCCCAATCACAGGTCAACCTGTAGAGATGCCTTAGTGTGGTGATGACATTACGGAAGGCCTAGGGAGCCAAAATAAATTAAATAAGTACATCATTAAAAAATGAATGAAATCTGTCATTAATTAATTAAATTTTAGGTGATTAGATCCCAACAAACTAAACAAAGAGGGTGTAGGACACTGCTAATCTCCCACGCTAATCTGAAATCCGGGTATGTATGACTTAAAACATGTACACATAAATCCTACATGTACAGTTTTACAGTATATTTGAATGCAACTTTTCCAGCTACGTTCTAGGTAAATATTGTAAGCCTGAAAGGAAGCTAACAAAAGCTCTGACGATTGCCTTCCCACAGCTTCAGCCGGCATCTTTCCTGCCTTTATTGTAGCTGCATTTTCTTTTCTTTTTGGAAGTAGCTTGTTGCTTTGTACTGTCTCAAGATTTCCTCTCTTGGGCGCTGTTTAGGTGCAGAAAAAGTGGTGACATGTTAACCTGCACTTGACCCACAATGGCAGTCTTTTGTGCTTTCTTCATAGCCACTTGAGAAAAGTGCGTGCCCTGCAGTGTTGACTTTTGAATACTAGAGCTAGTCTGCATGTGGTAAACTGTCTTAACTAGATTGTTGATTTGTGTATCTGTGGTTTTCCATATTTTTCTCTTCCAGGTGCTGTGCTTTTCTACTTACGTCCTATCATTTTATTATATTTTCTCCCCTTTTCTTTTTTCTTTCAGACTTTTTCCCCAAATTGTCAGCTTTGATATTGTTATAATACACAATAACTAAGCAATAATAATAATAATAATAATAATAATAATAATAATGATAGAAATTTTTAGAAAAAAGACAGATAAAAGAAAAAAACAAACAAAAACAAGAGGAGCTTATAGAGAGTATATAGAGCTTGTCTTGGAAAAACAGTGCATTCAGATCTTAATTCTCACTGCAAAAACTGCCAGACAGGACAGGTTAGTAAAAAACCCCATTTATTTATACATGAAAATAAAGAAATTTGACAAAGATTACACTGGTAAACTGCGACAGCTAATATTCTCTAGCATCTCTAACAGGAAGAAAACTCAATGGCTCCCTTCAAAGCATCCTATGTCACAAGACAATAAAACTGCACAATAATCATAAAAAATTTCATAAAACAGATTTTCTGATAAACGTTCATATTTAAAAAGAGGTTTCAACAAGAAAGAGACATTTTTGGAATTTATTATTGTTATTATTAAGCATAGAAATGACAACTTCCCCGCGCAATAGTTCAGGGCTGACAGGTGGCGTGCGCCCCCGTGTGGCGGAAGCCTGCAGTGTTGACAGCAGAGCGGCACGGCGCGGCAGGCGGCCCGCCACTCGCGATAACACGCGCTGGCAGCAGCTGCTGGGCGGAAAAGGCGGGAGAAGACTGCCGCTTCCGCGTCCGCGCAGCACAGACGACGCTGGGGCAAAATGGACGATAAGTTAATATTGGCTGTATTTAATTACCCGGAGCTTTACAACGTCACACTGCCGAATTACCGCTGCACGGAAAGTCGGACAAATGCCTGGAGAAGCATCAGCATGGAGCTGGGACTTCCGAGTGAGTGTGCCGCTTGTTTTTTCTGTTCGCTACAACTTTAATGGCAGTTATTATTTGTTCAGCTGTTTTCGGCGAGGAGGGCTGAACGGACGCGAAATGTTAACTGCGCTTTTCTGAGAGCTGAGGCTGTTTCTCAAACTGACCTGGGGAGATTTGTGGCAGTTTTCGTGTGTCTGTGCACGGCTGACCTGCGGTGTGGATGCAGTCGCGCGCACCGTGCTAGCGGTAGCGGTCGCGGCTCGCTCGCTGCCGCCGTCGTGGGCCCGAGCTGCGCAGGCCGCGCTGCAACGAACCGCACGGTCCCGCTCCTCTGCGCTCCCCGCCGCGTGCCCAGCACCACGCGGCGGAGGAAAGAAGATACCTGCGCTCCGGTACAGAGTCGTAGAGCCGCGTGCCTTTTCGTTAAAGGCACGCGGCTCTTTCGAAAGCTCGTGGTGGCAGGGAGAGCCCCCAGCCTAAAATACGAGCAGGTGCACTGCTTCGCGGCCAAGGGTGAACTCATGACCTCCAGACTTGGCAAAGAAAGAGGAGTAAAAATAAAAATTATACAAAGAGAGGAAACTATCGTCAAAGTAGAATTTATTAAAATTTTAAACAAGATTAGAATAGAAACATTCTTTATTGTCCCTCATTGGGCAAATTCAGGGGTTCCAGTTGCAAAGTGACAAACATGCAAAATCACTCAAAAGTGAAGAATACAAAATAAAAAACAGAAATAAGAGACTGTACAGAGAAAAGAGTTGACCCGAAGTGCCTGGTGAGACATTTGGCCCTCCCCCAGACTAAACCGGGGTTTGATTTGCTCAAGCATGAGATAAATATAATTCTAAATGGCTGTAAATAACAATATGTTACTTCAGGTTCATTGTCTTAAGTAAAAGCAGAACTAATCATGGATATTAAAAAACCAACAAACCATCTAAAAAAAAAAAAAAGGCCATTTCTGAGCCAGGGAAAACTCCGGTCTAGTATAAAAAAACACATTCACTAGCCACTTTATTAGGTACAGACTTGAAAGTATGGATCCATGCTGCCTTGTACCAACACTTCAGGCTGATGGTCCTGTAATGAGTTGGGAGATATTTTCTTGGCGCACTTTGAGCCCCTTAGTACCAACTGAGCATCGTTTACATGGCACAGCCTGAGTATCATTGCTGAACATGACCATCCCTTTTATGACCAGTGTTCTGATGGGTGCAGGATAACACACCATGCCACAAAGCTCAAATCATCTCAAAGTGGTTTCCTGAACATGGCGTTCACTATACGTTGTTGAATTTGTGCCATCAGGAGTTATTTAATTTGAAGCTCAAAGGGGGTCAATTGTTAATGAAACATCATCAATGATCAGTAGTGTCAAACATGAGGCTTGGGGGCCAGAATCGGCACAGTAAGCATTCCAATCTGGCCTGCTGAATGGCTTTGGAAAATATGAGGGAGGGCATAGTTTCAGCAGCTTTTCCTGCTGATAAAGAGCTCCCCCACAGCCATTCATACTACACTAAAATAGATAATGAATGAAATGACAGAAAAGGTCCTGTTTTTTACTGGCTACTATAAAAATTTTGGTTAAAACAAAATTTTCATCAATTGAAAAAAACTGCCAGAACTTTTTTTTTTGTAATTTACACATTCATCATGTTGAAAAACAGAGGTGTGGTGTTGAAATTACACTTCTTTATTTTATAGTAAGATATCTTAGGGATTAAATGTGCAATTAAATGTCTTTACACTGACAAAAAGTGTTTTCCTGGGCTGCTTAAGATCAAAGTGGGCTGTTTGTGGCCCTCCATGCAAAATGACTTGGCTGATCAAGTCAGTTCCCTACCACTGGTATGCTTCACTCTAGAGATGGGGAGGGGAAAAAATCAGTTCAATAGAGCAGGTCTGCAACATTTCATTCAGTAATTTAAATAATTCTGTTATAAAAAATTCTTGACACATATTCTTTGCTTTGTTTAAGGCACAGCTTTGTAGCACGCAGATGGGCTAAACGACGTAAATGCGAGCGTTTTACCCACATTTGCTGCTAAAAATAGACCTGCAATACAAACAGATTTAGGAGCATGTGAATAAAAAGTTTGACAACATTAAGCCCAGTTTTAAACAGAAACAGTGTATTACACGTAAATACAATCAAAGGGTTTAGTTGTTGTTGGTTTTTTTTGGACAGATGTTGTATGCAGTTTTTAAATATTTCTAAAATGGACAGCAATGAGCAGTTCATTTCGAAAGACCATTGTTTTTTCTCTTTTGAATATTTATTATTGCTCATTAATAAGGCAAAAGTTTTTCTTATCTGATTAATCGATATAATAATTAATAACTACTCGATTACTCAAATAATTGATAGCTGGTGCCCTACAATAAGAGTATTGGGAGATTTCGCATGGCTAAATTGTATTAGCACAAGGACATCAAATAGTGATATTTTGTTTATTTATTTTAATCAATCAGTTAGCCGAGCCGAGCCTCTTACATTAAATAGCCTTAATCAAAAAAAAAACATTCAACATTGGATGTCTGTGAAGGTACTCAGTCATCCAGGTCATCGTAGTCTAAGGAACTGGGAAAGAAAAGCATTTGGGCGGTGTGATTGTTTGAAATGATCCTGCGGCTTCTTGCTTCTTACGTTCTGATTTTCTACTTTTCAAGCGGAGGAATGCAAACGAAGATGGAAGAACATGAGAGACAGGTACCTGAAGGAGGTCCGAATGGAGCTTAAAAGCAAGAAGCAGGGAGAAAATGTTCAGAGCAAATGGAAATACAGACAACTTATGAACTTTATTGCACCGTTCACCGGGTCAAGAAGCGGAGTGCAGGACATCACTGCCAATAATGACGAGGACCACGACAATCCTGACAACTCTAGCAATGTGAATGGAGAAACCGCTTTGTCAGAGGCAATCAAGACACCACAGAGTGCTGCAAAGGTCCCGGCGAGTCTGCCCGACCTCAAATCACAGGTGACATTTGTAACGCAGCTCCCTCCAGCGACTCAGGACACACAGGTGGCTCAGCTGGCCGTTCTGGCCAAGATACCGTCACCCCCACAGGTCTCACCTGTCACTGGTGTTGTTGGACAGAAACGGAAACCGGCCCAAGACCCGCCGTCTGCACCTTCCTCCCAAAGTACGCCCTTGCCGACAAAATGGTTGGTCAAAGACAATGTCCCCTCTTTTCCCACTAAGCCGCGGGACGAGGACGAACTGTTCCTGCTGAGCTTTGTTCCCGCTCTGAAGAGACTCGCTCCACAGAAGAGGTGCGAGACGAAAATAAAGATCCAGCAGATTATGTACGAGGCAGAGTTCAACGTTACACATCCAGAGTCTCAAGAAAAGAAGGTGGAGACAGAAACACAGCACTGATTAAATATAAACTTAAAAAAAAAAATACTTTACTGTATTTCTTTCATATAAACCTCTGCCACAGAATTAGTAAAAGTGGTAGATATTGAAGAAATTTTTATGTGAAGTAGTTTGGTTCCCCCGATTAGTGTATTTATTAGGCATTAAAGACTTAGAGAGGCAATGAAGTCATTAGATTTACACCATAAACAGACAGTTAATCTTTATTTACATAACTTTATTATCAATAGATTTCAAACATATTTAGAAAAAGCTGTTTCTTAGTCAACCAGTCTTCATTTTTACTCTGTAATAATTACAGTATTTTACATTTAATTACAATTACATACAGTAAACTCATGAGAATAAATGGGCAGGTGAACACTGTTTAATGAATGACTCTTTCTGCGTACATGCTTCTTTTTAAATCTAAAATAAAGATTCTGGTATTCTGAAAAAGTGTGCATTTGAAGTCACCCACAGCTATTTAGTGGGATTTATGCTCATTTTGAGCAGTTCCTGGACAGATGTGTTAGGTTTTTTTTTTTAAGATCACTACAATCTGTAAAGGTCTACACACAGTTCAGCAGCTTCAGATTACATTTAAGTAATTTTGATTTTGTTGTTAAACTCAGTTAAAATAATCACTGGATCCCCAAAGTATGTACCCAATGTCCCAAAGGACATGCTCATTGTTGCTGTAGCCAAATAACTTTAACTGCAAAGTGCATTAATCCAAAAGTCCTGTTTGGCAAACAGTTTTTTCTTATTGTCTTTTCCCAACATGCCTTCCATACAGAACAAAGTTCTGTTTTTTCTTTCTGGCTGTAGACCCATACATATGTCCCCATCACTTGCAAGACTAAACCACTGATTGTGTGATGAAACTTTGGGGTTTCTGAAAACTTTCTTTTTTGCAACAAATGATCTGCACTGAGCTTGACCTTGTTTCGGTGACCAGACCCAGGAAAAAAACATTAAATACATTTCCAAATAATTTTTAGAACTTTAGATTTAGATGGCAACAATAACAACATAAACTTCAATAAATTTAAACATGGTACGTTTCACCCATCAGTCCCTAATGAATGTCTGTATAAAAATTTTAACTGCATTTGAAAGTAAGATCATTTTACTTTTAATGTAATTTTTCTTTTTAATATTTAAAACATGAAAGTGACAAAATTTCAGTTATGTGTCATTTGTTTATGTATAATCACATTTATTACCAGAGGGAAAAAAAAAAAAGTATGGAGGCAGAATCACAGAAGACGTGTCAGATCTCTTGAGTTTTATGCAATTAGCAGCCAAAACATGATCACCAGAGCCACAAAGAGGAAGAGTCGAGACAGAAACTGCTCGTCCATGTGCTGCGGTGTCCCCGGAGCCGCTGGTTGGGAAATTGTTTAACAGGAGGTTATTTGACATGCCAAACACCTGGAGCGGTTATAGTGCGACAAACAAATACCTGGAGGAGGTCTTCCATCATTGATGTTAAAAGCTGTTGCAAAAATACCAAACGGAAAGGCACCGATCCCAAACGACATTTGGAAGCCCCCATCTCCAAAACCGAATCCCTGAAAACCCTGTAAGACGTGACATAAAAAGTTACGAAAATCTGGGTTGTCTTAATGAGCAGACGTGTCTTTGCAATATCTGAGGTACAGTTTAATATACAGCAAGTGAGACGTGACGCAACAGCAAGTGCCAAATGATATCATTCTCTGGAGATGTGCTGGCTCTCCACACTTATTATCTAACAGATCCCGGTGGGGAATGTCAGTCTGTTAATGGATACAGCAAACCTACATCACTGTATGCAATGATTTCATCATGAATTCATAATGTTACTGGGCAGCTTACAGGGCTATAAAACACTACCATATGTTTAAATTTAAAAAAGAGCTTAAAGTTTTGCACACTTCAGGATGACAATAAAAATATACTGATCTATAGTACTTACCCCACGGTTTTCTGGCTCGGGCCTTTGTCCTTGTGGTCGAGGGGGTGTTTTTTCTCTGTAAAACATAACCAGAATGACCCAAAATGACTCAAAATCACTAATATTCAATACTATGTAATTATCACAGTCACCCATTTTA
The DNA here is from genome assembly GCA_015106755.1 of Etia nguti. NCBI lineage: Eukaryota > Metazoa > Chordata > Actinopteri > Cichliformes > Cichlidae > Etia > Etia nguti. The sequence goes on along the minus strand of VUQG01024498.1, from coordinate 13,961 downwards.
CCCACCTTGGATCCTGTTGACCTGTACTTCCGCGCCCATATATGGGGATTACTTTATCTCGACTGATACCAGCTTTGCATACTGGACACACTTGTCTGTTGGGTCGAGTCTCCAGCCACTACGAAATTACAAAAAAAAAAAAAATGTGAAGAAGCTAATCGCTTCCTTTATGTGTAACAATATGCTGCTTCTGGTTGAGTGCAAAAACAAGAGGAAAAAACAGATTCTGCTTACCTGATGCAAACAAGGCCAGCTAATCAGGAGGAGATGCAAGTGAAGATGGGAGAAGCATGGTTAGTTAGATATTAAATGTCCTTGAGCACCTATGAGTCACAAAGCAGGAACTTAAATTTGCAATTTAACTTAATTTTGCCCAGAAGGGGTGTACTACAAAACAAGTTCAACATGGTCAGGCTTTCTTTGCTTTAAGCTGGGATTATGCTTTCTGTGTCTGCAAGTCTGCTAATAATGTAATGTTCATCATCAGATGGCGAGAGCCTGGGGGTCTGTGCAGACACTTGCATGCTTGGGTATTTTTGTGACCACAAAAGACTCATCCATTGAGAATTTACACCCCAGTGCACCAACTACACGAGCGTCCCGGGTGGCAGACTTCAAAGAAGTATAACAGGAACAACTACTCAGCCGGCAGGTCTCCAGCTGTCTGTGTACACAACAGGTACACTGTATACACTACACGAATAAAGAAATATCAAACATAATAAAATTGCAGAAAGGAATGCTGGAGCTGTAAAAATGTCAGGTGACAGAGTTGTTGTGAATTCATAAGTTGATTTATTTATCTTTTTTAGCACTCCTGGAGCTGCTGCTTATTTGTGACACAACAGCTGCACATTGCTTTCAGAGCTCTAAGTGTTGTCAGGTCAGGTCAGTGTCACAAAGCCTCATAAAGATGTGGTAATCACTCAGTTTGTGGCCTAATCAAAGGGAAATAAGTTTGACTGATTTAATATTCTCTGTGATAAAGAGCTTACAAATAAAACCACCTTCTGACTGCTCTTGTTTTTCAGGAGGTCACCATGCTAATTTGATTTTGCACAGATTTCTTAACAACGGCCCAACCCTGGCTCAAGCGTCTTAATAATCGTGGGAGTGCACGAGCTTGTGAACCCCCTGGGGCTCGGTTTGCGCCTCCTCCCTGTCTCATATCAGAGAGAAACTTCACACACTGTAGAGCCACTAAATAGCCCACAAATACATGGATTAATTTTCTAAAACAGGCTTGGGAGCTAATAAGAACCAAGAATCAAAGCACATGTTTCACCAACTGAATGCATGATGCATGGTTTGCTTCATTTGGCATGTTAGTAAGGTAAAGGACCAGAATCAGGGCAAATGTGATGCTTATTTAAAGCGAAACTCTGAATATAACCTGTTATGAACCAGGTTGTGTGTTCAGCATAAGTTACCAAAGTGATCGCCACATTTAAGACACTTCACTTCTTAGCACAGACCATGGCTATTCAGTGTGGACCGAGGTTGGCCTGTCTTACATTCGCAGAGGCTCAGAAGTGGAGGTAAACTCAAACCATCCCTGCTTACATGTTGGATGTAACACTGCACATCTGAAACTTTGTCGGACCTGTCTCACAATTTACTAGTAAACAGGCAATATGAACTACTACTATTAACTTCTACCAAAACTTGGCAAACACTGAACGGAAATGCTAACTATGATGTGATAAGTTATGCTTGGAAACGATCTCGTGATGTTTGCCAGTTACAAACTGATTGGTCTTTAGGAGCTATGCTGATGTGTCCCCGGCTCACCTCTGGCTCATAATTAAAAAATACAAACATGTGTCACAGACAGCAGCACGCTTCTTACCAGAAGAGGTGTCCACATAAACTAATCACGGCGTCTTTGGCGGTGTCCAGGCATATGTTACATTCAAAGGTGCTGTCCTGGTTGCCACTGTCAGCGGCGGCCGAGCTACTGGATCCGGGACTTGCGTTTTCAACGCCCGGAGTTGGAGGACCAGCGTTGGCCATTTGTCACACAGCTTAAATCCTCTAAACAAGTAGCTGGTGTGACTACAATGGCACCCGGGGTCTCAATACATACACATAAAGAGGTCCAGTGGCCAGGAAGTGGAGCTAACGAGAGGAGAAAGGAGTGAAAACAAACAAAAATACCCTGCTGGAAGAAACGTCCATGTCGAACATTTACGCTAACGTTAGCAAACAAGGAACACTAAGCACAAAACGACAGTTTCACAGAGAGATTAACCAACAACTGAGCGACAGATGTTAAACGGTGCCGTTCAGAAAATGATTCGATGGTGAGTGAAACTCATAATTTGTTGTGAGGACTCTAGAAAATAGCCTTACAGACCTTTGCATCACACTTTCAGCAGCGCCACTTAACCGGTAGTAGATGCCTGGAGGGGGCGTGGCTAAGACTGATGACGTGGGATTTTGTGGCCCTCAACTTGGCCTTCCAGGTGAACCCGACAAAAGGTTCCACCAGACTTTTAAGCAGAGTTTTAACGATAAAGGACATTTTATGAAAGTTTGATCTCATTTAACTGTGAAGACCAATAAATTCTTTGCTTGACCTTGAAGACCTTGGTGGATGAAAGCCAAATTTTAATGGATAGTTAACATGACCTCACTCTGGACCCCTACAAAGTTTGACCAGAATTAATTAAAAAAATTTCGAGCTCTTGAATGAACTGAATGACACGCACGCACACAACCACTACCAAAGACATAACCTCCTTGGCAGAGGTAAAAACTTCCTACAAAAAAAAATAATCTGCAGGAACTTCAAAGTCAGGTGATAGTTTGATTTTTTACTGGAAAAATGAATACCAGTGAACTTAATATTTATTAATTAAAAGTGCAAATAGAAGTAATACAGTAATTTAGAGCAGACCTGCTTGACTGTACTTTGAAATGTAAGTCTAATCACATGAGCCAAGGTGTGAAAACGGTTGTAGGGCGGGTGTAGGTTTGAAATGTAAGAACTTTAACAGAAGAAAGTGACAATAAAATACTAATATTTGTCTGGTTTTCTTTAAGGGAGACTGAGTATGTATCTTTTTTTCAATATTTTATTACATTCATTAGTAAGTCCACAGTTTTTGGCACTCATATTAATATTTACATGCATCGGTTTACTCAACACAGTTCATCCATCCATCCACCCATTTTCTTGTGCTTATCCACTTCAGGGTCACGGTGGGCCCGAAGCCTTTCCAAGCTGCCAGAGAGCGAGAGATGTGGGTACACCCAGGCCAGGTCGCCCATCTATCGCAGAGCTAACAATGCAGTACAATAAATTGTGAATTAAACTTTAGTTACATTCCAGTAAACTTAAATTATGCATTTCAAAAGAAACATGACAATAATCAATAAGACAAGACAGCCATTCACACACACAAAATACCTGAGCAAAGATATGCTTTGTTTAAGCTGAATGAATTAAGAATTAAAAGCAGTTTCCCAGATTTCTGCTTGTCTCAATAACTGATTGTGATCACTTTGTCATTAAATGTGATATTGTGCAAAAATCAATTAAAGTTAGCATAATAAATTATTAGTTTAACCTATTTAAATATTATACAACATGTAATATTATCAGTGTCACTGAGATCAGTAATCATATTTATGCACTGTGATGTACTCCTTAACAAATACTTTAATTTAGGCCAATTTCCATTGTTTTGGACCTTGAGTGATTGAGACCACCTGTACGAATATCCTCTGCCAGAGCATCCTCAATCCTTGATGACAAAGACTGCCTTAGGGTTTTCTTAAAGTCATTGCCGATGAACACATAGAGAACTGGAGATAGGAAGCTGTTTGCTGCAGCCAAGGTAGCCCCAACTTTTAGTCCAGTTTTAATGACCTCCAGGTTGTGGTTCTTGAAGTCTAACTCCAGCAGGACAAAGGTGTGGTAGGGGACCCAGCAGGCGAAGAAAGACAAAATGAGCGCAGCCATGATTTTGTACGGCTTTGTTGACTTGTGGGTCAGTCTTCTGAGCTTTACGGCAAGCACAGAGCAACAGAAGACAATCATTAGGAAAGGAATCAGGAACCCACAAATGAAACGGGTCAGTGCCACCGCCTTATGTCTGACCCCATAATCCGTGTGGCACTGAATGACCAAACCACGGATTGTGGTTTTCCTGTACAAAAGTGAGGGCACTGTTAGGAATGCGGAAAGAACCCACATGAGGATGACGGCTCCAAGGGCTTTTCCTACTTTGCGGTGGTTATGCGACCACACAGGAAATAAGACCATGATACAACGGTCAGTGCTGATGAGAACCAACAGGAACACACTGCTGTGCATGTTGAGAAACAGGGCGGAGGAGGCGAGCTTGCAGAAGCCCTCTCCAAAGGGCCAGTGTGAAGTTATCATGTAAATGACTTCGAAAGGCAACAAGGCACAGAACAAAAAGTTTGAAATGGCCAGGCTGATGTACCAGATGGTGATGACTGTGGTTTTCATTTTCCATCCACAAATCCAAATCACCAGGGAATTTCCTGCAAGCCCCAAAACACATATGATGATGTTGACTGCCACCAGAGCATGAGTCGAAGAAGAAGAATGAGCACTATATAAAGTTAGGGATTCCTCAGTGGTGAGGTTGCTGTCGTTGTCTGCGGTGTAGTCATGATAATCATTATACTCCTCTTCCATGATCGTTCCTGAAATATATAGAGCCATAACTTTTTAAAATATAAACATATACACATATAAGCTTTATAATTATAGCTTATGAATAACACAAAGGTTTTTCATAGAGAAAAAGATACTTACATAGGGATCTTTTGTCTCGTGTGAAAACAGAGAGTTTAAGGTTCCTTCTGCTGTTGGGTGGAATTTCTCACTTCTGTTTCTTAGGCAGTGGTACTCAGTGAATACTGACGTAGGTATTTTGCAACAGGAAAGTTGAAAAGACAGGGGGAAAAAAACTTCTGTAATATCCAAAAAGAGATATCCTCCAAACTTAGGTAAAAAAAAAACAAAAAAACCCCCCACATTTTTTGACCAGGAATGTGCCTACAGATCATTTTAGTGGATTGGAAATTATTGTATAAAACTGTAATCTATGGCTGAGCTTGTGTTGTAGGGTTTTTTAGACCTCAAAAGAAATAATTAAATTGATCTATTGCAGATGGGAGATGTGCAATACCACAAATATTACACATTACATCTAAAAAAAATTGAAATGCCACATTTTAAAAAACAGTATACACAACATCGTTAGGTAGAATCAGCCATGGCTCAATTAGCTCACATGTACAGGACATTCTGAGTTCTGTGCTAATGTTCCTTTGCAGTTCCCCAAAATCAAATACCAAGCTGTTATGCAACAAACCAAGTGGAAAAAAAAAAGCTGAATAAACAACTTTCATTTCAGGAATCACAAGACAAGGAAGCAGTAAATAAATCTGACTCACAACACATTTTAGATCAATATTGGTACATTTATACAGCTCCTCTTTGTTTCTTATTAGCAAAGATAAAGGATGTGGCTTAAACCTAGGTAAAGCAGCAAAATTACATAAGCCACATTAAATAACATTAAAGAATAATATCCGTCAAGACACTGGACGATCCTCGACCCAAATTAAGGCCGTTACTGGTGCCGACTGCAGCCCCATAACCATCAGACAGCATCTGAGACTGAAGGGATTCAAAAACCAAAACGTCTTCAAAGGCTTCGTCTCCTTGAATGCCACAGAACTGACCATTTGGACTTTGCAAGAGAGCACCAAACAGACCTTCAGTTTAAGCATTGTTTTCAATGAATTGCATGCTCAAAAAATGTTTTGTCTCACTCCCATTTCTTCTTGTTGCATGTTGAAGCTTGACTTGGAACCTTGCTAAGATCCAACCATGAAAAAAATATGATTTTTTGCCATTTTTTAAGTGGTCTTAAACTTTTGATCGGGACTCTATGAATATGGAGCTGCCAGGCAGGAGCAAAAGGGGAAGACCACAGAGGAAATTCATGGATGTAGTGAAGGAAAACATGTAGAGGGCTGTGTGACAGAGGAGGATGCTAGAGATAGGGTGAAATGCAGAAAGATGATCTGTTGTGACAACCCCTCATGGGAACAGCAGCAAGAAGAAAAACCAAACAAATAAGTTGAATGTAATCTTTTGACTCTGTTGTGGAGAACATAAAGGTTTTCTCTAAATACTAGCACGTTGCAAGTATCAGTATCTATTTGATACCAAGTAAATACAGGGCCATTATTGCTGATACCAATACCCGTGCAGCTTATGTAGTGGAGAGCAGTGTGTCTTGATTTATGACATAAATCATCATCAATTAGCAAATTCTGAACACATTTTACTCCCTACTAAATCATTGTAATTTTCTTTTAACGTCACAGAATAATTAGTTAACAGAGCAAAACCCACCTTTCAGCTTTTTGTGTATTTTGAAACTTGTTTTTTTTTTCAACGTGACTGTCTCATATTTTGGGTCAACGCCTGCCATTTAAATGCTCCTTGATAAAGACTAGTAAAGAGAGATAATTTGACCAATTAAAACACAAAGAGAAAAATAAAAATTATAAAAATAAAATAAAATATAAACAAATAAAAGTCTGATTGTATTGTATCAAAAGAGCGTTTTTTCTAATTTACATAAAACGGACATGCGCAGATGTGATTATTGTAGCTCCTCCTCCTGTCAGTGACGTTTAACTCCACTCTCTAGAGCTGCGAGCTTTCATAACTGCGACATTGGGTCAACATGGCGGGCACCGTGGCGAACAAGTGTCTCAGTCCTCTGGCTTTCCTCACCAGGAGGCTCTCCGCTCCCGAGTTCATCACTCAGTGTTGCTATCACAAGAAGGTAAAGGGTCCAGTCTGTAGCTTCTCTTTAACGGGGAGCTCGGCTTACAGCGTCACAGCTGCTTGTTGGTTCATGTTTACTCCTACTGGAAAGCATCCTGGAGTATATCAGCTAACGGATCTACTAAATACGGGCATCCACGACTCTGTAAGAGTGGTCCTCCTGCTCGGGAATTTTGGTGACAACCATAGGACCGTGGCTTATATTTAGCTGGCTGCACAAATGCTTCAAGTTACATCAGCCTGCCTTTACGCTGGTTATCTCAAACCACTCACCTCCATGATGCTAGCCCGTTAAAATGAGCAAATGTTTTGTTTCATGGTAGCTAGTTAGCTTACTTAAGGCTGGAATAACGTCACTAATCTGGAACCAGCTGTTCACTGCCACAGTTTTAACCATATCCGATTAATGCGCTTTAAAGGGTGGCAGTATGGTGTGCTAGAGTCAGGTAAGTGTTATGTGATACCAGTGAAGGTATACTGATGCAACAGGAGGTTAACTGGGTCATGGCAGCCATAACTGTGATGTATTTATGTTTAGCTGGATGTTTTTATGGGTGATTGTGGAGGTTTAGATATTATACGCCTTTTATTAAAAGAATTTCTTGGATAAGAAGTAATGTTTTGGCCATCAGTTGAGGAGACTGGCTTTAAACCTTTAACTTCTGATGAAAAACGCAAAAGGTTTTGCGATGCTCGGCCACTTCACCCTGTCTTGGTGAGAATGACTCAGCAAGAAATAGAGTAGGAGGGCTGAATGAAAGAGTTTGCACTGTGTAGACCATGAAATCCAGTCCTAATCTACTCGTATGTCAGTGTCAGTTATGCAATGGAGGAAAGTTGTAGTTGTGTAACATGGATGCCAAGACTTGTACACATTCTTTTTACCATTGTATCTAAATGCTGATGGCATTTCCTTCCTGTAAATATGGGATTGTTGAATTCTGACAGCAACAGGAAGAGTGCATTTGGCCTAACGCTCCATTTTCCCTCTCCGTTGTCTGAAGGTGGTGGATCATTATGAAAACCCCAGAAATGTGGGCTCGCTGGACAAAAACTCCAAAAATGTTGGAACTGGTTTGGTGGGTGCCCCGGCCTGTGGGGATGTAATGAAGCTTCAGGTATGTTTGGTACAAAGTGTGTGTGAGTTAAAGGCTTTTATTTTTGTGTGGCTAATGTATAAAAATTTATAACGAACCAGCAGAAGAATAATTGGATCGGTTGTTTTAGTAGAGATTAATTTTTAAGAATGGGAGAGATTAAGTTTGGGGGGGTTTTTCCTCTTGCTCATTTTTTTGTCACATGAATAACAGTCAAAGCCTTTCTCAGATTGAGGTGGATGACCAGGGGAAGATCGTAAATGCCAGGTTCAAAACTTTTGGCTGTGGTTCTGCCATCGCCTCGAGCTCTCTGGCCACTGAGTGGGTGAAAGGCAAATCTGTGAGTGAACACTTTGAATGTTTAATCTATTAAATATTTAGCGTATTCTGCTCCACTCATGGCTGTGTGTGGGCTTTTCTTTTCAGGTGGACGAAGCTTTGAAGATAAAGAACACAGACATTGCCAAGGAGCTCAGTCTTCCTCCTGTTAAGCTTCACTGCTCCAGTAAGTTTTCTTTTAAAATGTCCAGGCTCTTCTTTTTCTTTTTCCAAACTTCTCTGCACACATGTGCACATTTAACCTCCAATTATTTCCTGTCCAGTGCTTGCCGAAGATGCCATCAAGGCAGCTCTTGCTGACTATCGTCTCAAGCAACAAGATGACCAGCAGGAGGCAGTCAGGGCCAGCAATTAAATAGAGCGCTCTCGCTTTGCGCTGGGCCCGGTTTGGCTCCTTGCTGCCAATAAGAGAAACAGTCCAGCGTCAACACCTCACTTTCCTGCAGCAATGATGAGGAGTCCACCATCTTTCAACCCTCTGTAGCAGTGTTACACCAGGCTGTTTGTATTAGTCTGCGATCCTCTAACCGTGTATACTGTATCTTTTAGCCTGTCACGTAAACGCACAATATAAGCACTGTTTTGGGTTGTTGGTACAGAGATGAGCCTTATTGTGGAATTTGCTTTGTGCAGGTGGAGTGTTTTTTATTTTGAAAGGTGATGGAAGTATGGATGAAAGCTAAAAGCTGTTTATACCATCTGCACTCTAAACGCACTGACCTGTTGAGATTAAGCAAAGTGGCTTGAACCAAAAAAAGGGGGTCCAGTAGTTTTAAATGTAACTTATACAAATACAAATGCTTCTTTAAAAGTCTGTAATAAAATGATCCCTAATCATACTTTTGGAATCCTGTTTATTATTTAAACATTATTTGAGTCTCCATCTACAGAAAAATACAGGCGTAACTAACAAGATTATTCTTAAATCACTTTAAATAAGCCGTCCTTGTGATCCTTTTGAGTAAGCTGCACATAGACACAGAGCCTGCAAATACGCCCGTGCACTTCCTGCTGCAATAACACACCTGAAAAAGCTCTGCAGCTGAGATCCGCTGCAGCCAAAATACACCAGATTGTGGTTTTATGTACTTGACAAATCCTGATTGCGCTTCGCTTTATCTCAGTGTCTCAGCTTTTTGTCTCTCCTACTTATGTGCACACACTTTTGAAAAGCGCTCTCGCGGAACACGGTGATGTTCAACATCTTCTGCACTTTCTAGCTTTATTGGGCTGTTACATGAAGACCCGACATGCGGTCCGCATGCTGTTTCGATTAATTTGGAGCCTTTTCACAGAGGCGGCTGCGTTGGAGTTCCACTGAGATGTGCACGAGCCCTGATCTTTAAGCGGTCCAGCGTGTGGTGCAGTGATAAAACTAGTCAGACAAACTGGGGGTCAGACGGGCTCCGTAAAAGTATGGATTTCCTAAGCATGCACCCTAAAAAGAGAAAATTTCAAACTCCACAGTTTTACTCTTGGAGTCTACTTGAGTAGCTTTGCATGACCTGCAGGTCAAAAATCATCATACTGGGTTGTTTTTTTAAGAGCATTGCCTCAATGCATCTACTTCTAAAAACAAGCCATTATCAGGAATATCTACCTTGCTGATGTCACAGAGTGCTGATCCTTTGTTTCACAGGCATTACTTGTACATACGCTGACCTTTTTATTTGAAACTTGGGACATGTTTAATATAAAAGTCCACCCTACTGTAGCAGTATATATGTGACAGAAAATGAGGAAAAGCATAACAGGTCCATATTAAAAATTCAAAAACTGAACTGAGTCCCCGTTGTCCGTTTTTGGGGTTTTTTTTGCATAGAAGTGCAGAGTAATTGGAACCACACCACCTATTGTTAACAGCAGTGGCCCTTATGCAGAGATGTTTAAATTCAAACACAGGAACACAAAAAACACTAATATATTTTTGCACAAAGGTGCGTAAAGAGAGTGTATCATGTATCATCTGCAACTCTGCCCGTGTGTATCTTTAGTAACCTCTGCATTTCCTCAAATAAAATCCTGCAGAAATCTTTGAAGGTTTTCTGCACAAATCTGATTTCTTAAAAGGCAGTTTTCTCTCCTTCAATGAGCTGAAGTGTGGCAGAGTCATTGTGAATGTGCAGAGAAGAGGGCCGCAGACTCCTGCTGGTCAAAGGCTCTTGTGAATCAACTTCCTCTGACCGAGGCAGCACAGGAGGACTCGGCTCTGAGCTTCCCTCTGTGGTGCCGGCCTCACTGTCGGAAAGCTCGCTCGGCTCCTTTTCCTCTGGGAGACTTGGGAGCTGATGGTCTAGGATGTTGCCATCTGCTTTAGAGCTGTCCTCGGGACTGTGGTCTGCTACTTTCTGACTGGGATCGCTTCTCTCTGCAGCATCAACAGATTTATTTGGAGTGCGCAGGCTCTTGGCAGCCCTCATAATGTCAGCCTGGAGCTGCTTGTGAGAGTCCACTGGCTCACTTTCCTGCCTTGGGGAAGCTTTTTCTTGAACTTCGTTAAAGGGTTTAGCACCTCCACTTTTGTCCCTGTCGTCCACATACATTTTTGAAGGGAAGGAGGAAGGGTAGTAGGCATTGACTTTGCGTCTGTGGCTCATGAAAACTGCCCCGCAGATGATAAGGAAGATGAGAAGGATGAGACTGGCTCCAACAAGGATGAGGAGCATGTTCTCATTAAGAAAGTTCACAAGCTGACTCAGAAAGTCAGTTTCCTCATGGGCTGTGTTGGCAGGTGCGGTCTGGTACTCCGTGGAGACATTGGTAATAGGCAGATAGAAATTGAAGATATTGTAGTCTTCCTCATCTATACTTCCCTCCAGAGTATCGGAGTAAGGCATAGGTGTGGACAGGCTGCTACTGATGCAAAGCACCACGCACAGACCAATGTGATGAAGGGCCATCAGGAGCGGCATTTCCCCTCGGGATCTGTAAATAACACTTAATGTCAGTGACACACGTGAAGAGAATTTGTGCTTTGTGTGTATTTGGTTAACATCTTTTTTTTTCGGAAAAGTAAAATATCTGCTCATTTAGTGCTGCTCTAGAGACATTCAGTCTGCTTTACAATAAAAACAAAGATAGAAACCAAGATGAATGACTGAAATTCCACAGTTTACAAAGTATGAGAAGATTATGTTTTATTAGTTATATTTGTCTATATTGATGTTCACTTGGTTGCACTGTTTTAAATATCATCAGTAAAAGTTACAGTAAAAAAGGCTCCCAGCTCTGGGTTAGTTGAAATTGCACTTTGAAAGAAATACATGTAAACTGCATGATACCTCCAATATTGAGCACTTTAGGCCTTGTACGCTTATTGCCACTTTATTAGGCACACACTTTCAACTGCTTGTCAATGCAAATTTCTAATCAGTCGGTCACATGGCAGCAACTTAGTGCGTTGATCTGTTACAGTTCAAACTGAGCATAAGAATAAGAAAGAAAGATGATTTAAGAGACTTTGTTGTTTGTGTCAGACGGGCTGGTCTGAGTGTTTCGGAAACTGTTGATCTACTGGATTTTCCCACATGATGTTCTCTAGGGTTTACAGAGAGTGGTCTGATAAAGAGAACCTATCCAGTGAGCAGCAGTTCTCTGGGTGAAAATGCCTTGTTAATCCTAGAAGTCAGAGGAGAATGGCCAGACTGCTTCAAACAGATAAGACGGCAACAATAAACTAAAATAAACACAACCGAGGTATGCAGAAGAGCATTTCTCTTGAAGCAGATGGGCTACAGCAGCAGAAGACCACACCAGACAAGAAGAAAAGCATGGAAAAAACATTGTTTAGTCTGATGAAATCCAGGTGCTAAGGTCAGAATTTAGCATAAACAACATGAAAGCATGGATCCATCCTGCCTTGCATCAATGGCTTAGGCTGACGGCTTCTTGGCACACTTTGGACCTAATAGTTCCAACTGAGAATCGTTTAAATGCGACAGCCTACCTGATTTTTGCTGCTGATTATCTCCATCCCTTTTATGACCACAGTATGCCCACATGCTTCCAGCAGGATAACGCACAGCTCAGATCATCTCAAACTGGTTTCTTAAACATGAGAATGAGTTCACTGTACTCAAATACCCTCCACAGTCACCAGATCTCGATCCAGTAGATGGGACGTGGTGGAACGGAAGATTCACATCACGGATGAGAAACAGCTGCAGCTGTCTGCTGTCATGTTAATATGGACTAAAATCTCTGAGGAATGTTCCCAGCACCTTTTTGAATCTCTGCCATGAAAACTGAAGTGCATCCAACCCAGTACTAGCAATGTGTATCTAAAGAAGTGACCATTGAATTATATCTGAAGCAAATGAACCAAATCTCAGCAAATTAAATATTTTTGCTAGGCCTTACCTTTTTACATATTAGAATAAAATATATTGAGTGTATCATTAACCCGAGAGGTGTTGATTTAGCAGGAAAACTTCCTGCTCAAATATAACCAAAACTATCTTACATGGTAAGTAAAAGGGAGAATATTTGTGTTTGCAACTTGATTGAATCAACCATTTTTTAACTTTGATCACACTAAGCTACGTGCTCAGTCTGTCTCCCAAATCTTTCTGCGCCATCTGCGTGCAAGCTGCGAGACATGAAAGTCTGGGAAACGGGTTCTGATGTTGTTGTTTTTTTCTTTTTTCTTTTCTTCAAATCAATCACCCCGCTCACCCTGGACCTAATATACACTGACGCAGTAACATGCACAGAAGGAGGTCACAAGCACACAAGAAACAAATCTTCACTCAGCAGATTTAACAAGTGCAACTATTTTATTTGCAAACGTGATGTCTAAAACTTTTAATATCTAAATCTGAACCTTGTCTCTACTTTTTTTTTATTATCATGTTCTTAATTCCTGAGTTTGGATCCTTCTCTGATACTATCGTGATGCTGTCAAACAAGATGTCAAGATGCTGTAATTGAATTTTAAGGACAAAACCTTATGAAATGACACATTTGACTCACCATCCACTGCAGAAGAAGAGCTGTCTGCTGAAATGCCCTCAGAATGAGAAGGATGAGACTGGAAAAAAGTGAACTTAGCACAGCAAAGAGCGGCGAATGCTCGGTGAAGCACGCCCCCTCTGCAAGTTTCAGGTTTCAGTGTGGAGGTTTGTCTGGGTATTTTAAAAAAAAAAAATGCAGTTTACCATGAGGAGAAATGCCTCCTTCTGCCTCTCCACTGTTCTCCTCCCCCTCCAGTTTCCCCGAGAGTGTCTGAGCTCTCCGGCCCTGCACACAGATTGTTCTTATTATGTGGGAGTTTATAATGTGCTGTGGGGGCAGGGACCTCTTCTCCACTCTGCTGTTTGGCTCAGTGGATGTGGAAAGCCAATTCCACAAAAAAATTAATTCTCAAGAGCTATAAAAGCATCACAAATAAATAAACCACCTCAAAATAAAACGGAGCCTCTGATTGACAGCCTTTCCTTCGTTTTACCCCCCTTAGTCCCTCTCACTGGGGCTAAAAAAAGAGTCAGAGAGCAGCTTGTATGAGTGATCTGCCAATGCAGGAAAGGTTAATGGTTCCTGTGTGGACAGCAAGGAGAAGGGGGAAGGTAAAGGCCACACGCTGGAGACTGTTAGAAACAATGTGGAGCATTTTATCCAGAGGCGAGCAATTAAACTGTGTGTGTGTGTGTGTGTGTGTGTGTGTGTGTGTGTGTGTGTGT
>VUQG01024494.1:0-13320 GCA_015106755.1 Etia nguti | reverse complement strand
AGTGGACACTCTTTCAATGATGAGGATGTACACATCCTGGACAGGGAGGAACGCTGGTTTGAGCGCGGAGTGAAGGAGGCCATTTACGTGAAAAGGGAAAGACCATCTCTGAATCGAGGAGGGGGCCTAAGGGTACATCTTTCGCCATCTTACAATGCTGTGATTGCAGCCATTCCCCAACTCTCTGTAAATGGTACTCATGGCCATTGATCAGTGGGCTTTGATCAGTGGGTTTTGGTCAGTGGTTGTTGATCAATGGTCATGAGAATTTGCATAATCAAGATTAAGGAACTGCCCTCCCAGCCCATTGTTCCTTCAGTGGGCTGGTTTCAGTCGTTATGCAAATGTACTGTTTATAAGATTGGGGAAACCTGCAGTCAGCTGAGACTGAAGAAGTCACTTGGATGAGTGACGAAACGTTTCTCCCACAAAACGCTACGTCCAGATGAACAGAATCAACTTTTGGAAACTGAACTACATGGTTTTTGGAGTACATTCACTCCAAAAGTGAAAGTGGATACAGTCAAATTAGACATATTAGGTTGCCATAAATAGAAAATAAAATATGATTTCTCAAAAACAAAGATAAAACATTTAAAAGTGATAACCATGACACAAGTTTACAATGTTTTTTAAACTAGCCATGAACGTGTTATAGGACTGATAACTTTGTTTATGAGTGGATGCTTTGGTCACTAGCCAGAAAGTGAAAAGGCTGTAAGCAATGCACTAACAAAATATCACTACAAGATGTTTGTGCTAGCATACAGCTAGCTCTTCATTTAATTAATTGTCTAAGCTTTCAACAAATTTAGGTATAATATTTGTTTTGGTCCTGCTCTTTAAAGTTGACAGTAAGAGTAGAAAAGGCTTCTTAAATCTCTGTGGATCTGTTATTTTGAGTGACAAAGAGTGTCGTTTGTTCGTTCGTTACCAGCTGCTCTTCCCCATGTGAAATAAAACCTGATTACGTGGATATAAAACAGATCCTGCTTAGAAAATCTGACTCAGGCTTACATAAAAGCAGTAACTTTTTCAATACATGCCAACCAGAGTGCTGTTCTGGGTGACAATGGGTGTCAAAATATCTTGTTGTTTACATGCTGTTATTTTTTAATTTCTGCCAAGCCTGTAAAATTTAAAGAAACAGTTCAAGCTCACTGTGTGCATGATCTCCTGCGCAGGTGTGTATGCATTTTCCACAGCGGCGTGCAGCACTGACACATATACAGCAAGCACACAAGAAAGGCTGCTGTTAAAGTAGAGCAGGAAAAGCCAAACTTTTACAGTAGCGGGATGTCACCACAGGATTGCACCTGCGCTGTGTTTCTATTTGATTACATTCTTTTTGTGTACGCGAACGCATCAGATGGCTGCTGGCGTGTTTTGGGAGCTGGCAGGGGGAAAAAAAGTGATTGTTCAGGTTTCCCCCAAACGAGTGATTCCATCTTCCAAAAGGAGTCAGCATGCACTTCATGTTTGAGATTTCAACACAGAGATGCTGGGTTTGATGTCCAGCTGCATTCGTGTATTTGCGGGGGCCAGTTACAGGAAGCTTGTAGCTGCCCTTACCTGGTCACCGTACAAGGAAAAAAGGCAAAAATGACACTTCATGTGCAGCATAAATAAAGCAATGGTTTGAATTTGGGAAGATTTCATGGAGAAGAAAATCTGTTTTGTTGCCTCTGATTAACCAACACAGTTAGGATGAAGATATAAACATGCTATGATTAATGCAGCAACTCTGACATAGAAGATCGCAATAAGGACATAATCTGTGTGCACATGCTTTCTTGTGTGTGTGTGTGAGTAATAGATTAAAAAAAAACAGTGATTACAGCCAAATTCAGCATTAATGACGGTCTGAGATCAGCTGTAGCTGTGGGATCAAATATTCCGCCTGCTAAATAATGTAGCGTTAGGGGCCAATGACAGTCCCATATGGACCAGAGAAGGCGCTGTTGGATGCCTAATGTATAGCAGGTACTGTAAGTATGTCAGCAACTGCTGTTAAATACTGCTGGAGGAAGGATCACTGCCAGTTCTATACAGTATTTATATGTGTGCGTGTGTGTTTGCAGATTTGAGGGTCTCTGAGTGTGAGCGTGCACATGAACAGGCTTGTGTTGTGTTTGTGATTATGTCGCCAATGTGTGTCACTCATCAATAATGTACAGCTCTTGGTTCTCTCCTCTTCAAAGCTAGTGTTGCTCTAGTGTTCCACATAATTAATTCTCCCTGAAACACACAAACACATGCGGGTGCACACACACACACGGAGCTAAACACAGCTGAGGAAACAGCAGACAAATCTACACATAGAAACAAGCTTGACTTCTAAGAGTTCACTGAAAATTCGAACCAAATAATTGGCTCCAACATATAACATATTTTAATATATATTACACTAAAGACCTTTTTTACTCTAATCTCAGTTCAACAACAATATCTTTAAGATATTAAATGGCTGGAGAAATGCTTATTTCCTCTAGATGTGATACTAGAAACAGAACTGAAAACTAAATCTGTGGCTCATCAGCTCTACCCACCTCTTCTGTACTTAAAAAACAAACAAACAGATTTTAAAGTAAAAGTTTATTGCTAATAGATGTGAAGAATAATTTGGATTTATTCATTACTTTTATTTATTTATTCATTACTCACTAACTTTTAGCAAGCTAGCTCCTAGTTTGCAAGTAGCACAGCAACACCTTGAGTTACTTGTATTAAGGCACATTTGAATTCACTGATTTCCCTTTATTTATTTTATTATTAACAATAAACTTCATGAAAGTCCAACGCCAGCAATGAAATCCTGAAAAGTATTGTGTAGCCTGATATATTGAACACTGTTCTCTGTGCCACAGAGTTCCACAGTTATCCAAACAGTTATGGAAAACATATCAGTGGGACACACTGTTGCACTAGATGGAACATTCCTTTATTGCAATGAGTGTGGATACTGTAGCTGATTTTGGCTCAGCTGCACATACCCCTTCCTGCTGCAGTGTATTGGGACACAAAATTCAAAGCTGAAAATAGTCTTCTGATTGATGCACTATTTATTCCTGTTTGAGTCCTGTTTGAAAATAATTTACTCCTCTTTTTAAAGAAAAAAATAAAGTTCGTCTTGTATTTTTGAAGCTTTTATGTCCTACAGGATTAGCGGACAACAGACAGGGTAATTAAGTCAGAAAGTATTGAGACCAGTGTATTGTTGCATTGGTTCTTTTCCATGGAGCTGCTTGACAACCAAAAATATTAGTCTGACTGATATAGGGTTTTGAACACTGATAGTGATACTAATATTTATATCATATTTATATTCACCACCAATAACAATGTTGAAGGGTGTTTCTCCCAACTCCCAATGATATACCAGTGAGCCTCTAAAAATTAATCATTAATCTTATTTTTTAAAGTGGACAGAACACAACACATATATATTGCCATTCTGACAATATGTGAACTTGCCAAACGTTTGCTGTGTCTCCCAGGACAGTCTCAAGAGCATGGAGGAGATTCTAGGAGACAGTCAGTTGATCTAGGAGAGCTGGACAGGGCCATAGATGGTGCTTAATTATGTTTCAGTTCGTCCAATGCCTCCAGATTCGACCTCCGATTGTTCAGGAGCTCAGTGATGCTCGGTTCCAGATCTGGGAGGAGATCCCCCAGGACACCATCCATTGTCTCATTAGGAGCATGTCCCAGTGTTGTCAGGCATGTATACAAGCACGTGGGGGCCATACAAACAACTGAGTACCATTTTGAGTTGCTGCAATAAAATTTCTGCAAAATGGACTTCTGCATCATTTTTTTTTTCAACAATTTCCGGGGCATCTTTAAATTCAGCCCTTTGTAGTTTGATCATTTTCATTTCCATCAAATTCTGTGGGATGGTGGAATTATACTAAATACTTTTATTCAGTTGCACTATGTATGTTATTATATAAATCTTTTATTATAGTATTAGTATATATTGATTACACAAATTCATAGTCACTGATTACAGTTGTTATACTATGTTTAACATCAACAACTAAGTAAGTTCCATAATTTAAGTTGGATGTTAAAAAACAAGCCTCACCTTCTAATGCATTTAGCTGTCCAAGCCTACACAGGTGTGTAGACCATTTTCTGTTCTGTCTCCAAACTCTCTCTACCACAAGAGGATTCAGCCTGAAGACTCCCTGTGCTCAGACAGAACTCTGACCCAGAGATTCATCTCCCTGAGTTTATCAAGCTTTACACGCTTCTCATTTTTAATAAACCAAACATTACGCTTCGCATTGGTCTGGTCTTTGTTGTAAATTTAAAAAAAATCAAATGCAGGGCTTGAACATGATTCATTTATGCATCTGTTGCTGTTTTAATCCATAGGTAACAACTATTCTCTTTTTTTCTGAGTGAGTGGCGCGTCCTCCTTATTCTCAGTCTCATGCTGTCCAATGTGAAATTTGGACAGCATTTCAGATTGCTGAAATTCTCAGGCTAAAGATTACTTTAAGTCTGAGTTATCACAATGAAGAAAAGACTATATTTTTTGATGTATTCCATCAAAACATAACAATATTAAGTTATGACTGCTGTTGGTTAGCATACAGTGTTTTAAAAAACAAATTAACAGCAGCAACTCGCTCTGACTGCGGCAATATGTCAAAGAGGCAGGTAAGGCTTGTTAACACTTACTGTTAACACTAATCCTTGAATATTTTTGCTTACTTCTCTACTCTCATAAACATGAAGTAATAATTTGGACTAAAATTAAAAATTCAAATAATTAATCATGAAGGAAAATATGCGTGATATAATGATGTAAACAGAATGTATACAAATCAAGTAAATTTCATTTGAGGAGTTTCTGACTAATTTAACATTTTACACTGTAACAAATTTAATTTAATTACATGTTATCCAATTACTTAAATTGAGCAGTTTTTAAGAGTAAAGATTTAACTACACTTCACTGTGGTATAAAAACTATTGTACATCAGTGTGTTTATTAATCACTAATTACCAAACAGCAGAGTTCTGTCTACATATAATCACATGTTGCACTTGTTTGCTAAACACTTACTGCAATTTGAACCCCTGCCGAAGCAACTTTTACAATTTGAGGGCTCTAGCTCTAATATGCTCATCTCAGGGAGAAAAGCCCTGCCCACCATCTATCTTCTTCTGTTTTACCAGGTGGAAACCAATCAGAAGACAGTTATCTTAAAGCGAGCTGAAAGGCGCTAAAACAACTTGTTTCAGACGGTGAATAACCTGAATGGGTCGGTATAAGGCAAATAAAGATTACTCTGAATGGTGAATTGAGGAAAGTTACTCCAGCAGAGACCAAGAAAAAAAATACAGATCTGAAAAGGCAGAAAAGGTCAACCTTAACTTTTTTTTTTGTGGCACACTGACTGAAAATACCCGGGTGACTCATTGTGTATAAAAATGTGGAGTTTTTATTCCATATTCCCTCCTACAAGCAGCATGTAAAGGCAGAAGATGTGATGTAATGCAGCACAAATGTAAAAACAAATGTAAAAACACTAAAATAAGGACAAAAAACCCACAACACTTAAAGTCATTTGTAGATAATGACAACCGGAGACACCAAAACCAGTGAACTGATTTTTTTTTTTTAATTAAAGATCACAAATTGATGGAGTCTAACCGAATGGTGTTATACACAAGTCTCACTCTTTTACGCTCATTTACAGTTTACAGAACACACAATAAGGTGAGGTGATATCACAAAGACGACTCTGATGCTCTGGTGTTTCAGTTCAAATGTTTTTTTTATTTTTTTTTTTATATTATTTCGTTTTTGGGGGCGGGGGGGCTGATGGATTTTGGCTTTAAGACCATTTTTCTTTTTTTTTTCTTTTATAATCAGCAAACCCAGATGAATACAGAAGCTGACAGATAGGGAAGATAATCATCATGATCATTTTTCAAGAAAAAAATAAATGGCTAATAAATAATCGAGCAATGACGGCCTTAACGATAGTAATTTTTTTGTGTGTCTCATTGGATTTTTCTCTTCTGTGCTTTTTATTGAAATGGATTAAAATAGTCAGACTTTCAGGGCCGAAGGATCTATTTTCTGACAACTGCGTGCTTTGAAATCGTGCTTCTGTGAGAGATGAGTACAATACACACAGACAGACATGAAGAAACACATCTGCGCGCGCGCACACACACACACACACATGCACACACACACACATGCACACATACATAAGAAGTGAGTGGTGTTGATGCCAGCTTGGAGTGATGGTAATATCACAGACTGGAGGAGCTGCTAATGAACAGCGCGAATGGGAAGAAAGGCTCCAGCTCAATCCACTAATTGCCTTAAAAGCTTTTCGTACAATTTACCCTGTCAACAGAGATGGTGGTAGTGGTGTGTGTGTGTATGTGTGTGTGTGTGTGTGTGTGTAGGTGAGTCTGTGTGGGTGGGATGTGGGATAAGAAAAAGAGATAATTCTGAGAAAACATATTGTAAGAAAGCGAGGAAGAAAATCACAATGGTTTTACACCTACGCAGACCCAATCAGACGCGCGGTCTCACACATACACCGAGACGTCATATTTAGTGGAAGCCAGTGGCTTCGGCTACAGCCAGACATTTCACTTCCTTCAAAAGAGCCGCACACACAGACACACACACTCTGATCACTCATTCCAACATACACAAATCCAGATACTGTATATATATATATATACAGCCACATGTTTTACACACACGAGAGACACACTCGCTTCTGACTGCGGGCAGCACACAGCACAGTGCACTGCAGCAGGCCCCGGCCCTCATTAAAGTAAAAAGCCTGCTGAGTGTTTTAAGCAGCATTAAGGCAACAGCAGAGTCGTAAATACAGACAGCTCTCCTCCATGCTCTCCAGCACGGCTCCCTGGCCTATTGTTCATCGCTGCTCAAGGACCATGATGACACAGAGTACAGCACTGAAAAGGCGCGCAGACTTCTCAGTATCACAAGACTTAAATAAAACCAAGCTGTCAAAGTCAACTCAAAAAATTTTTACTTTTCTACATTCACGAAAGAAAAAGGACGGAAATTTGAAAACAACTAGAAGTGGGATTTGCTCTGTTGTACTACGTGCTGTATTCTGTATTCATTTGGAAGATGAGCAAATTACTCAACACTCACATGTTACTAATTACTTTCAGTACGCCACATTTCATTAAGCAGACCTTTTAGTGCATGCCTTCTGTCCATGTAAAGGCACCTAAAACCATTTGGTTCAAGGGGAAAACATAGTCACAGCATCATGGTTAAAGATCGCCTAAGTTGGAGTCTCCATAAGTTTAGGTAACCAATAGATGATTGAGGCCAACACAGAAAAAATGTACATACATCTTTTTTTTTTTTAATTTCTGTTTGTAATGTGTCTGTTTTACAATGCTAGTTGTCATTTTTGTGCTGATTTATATTTTTAGTGACCATTAGTGAGGTGCCGGTTTCATTTCTTGCCAACACCTGTATTTGTCAGGAAGGTTTAGTCTACTGGGATCTACAACAGAAGAGAAATCTAAAGAGAAATACTCTTTTATTCTTAGTCTGAGCAGCTGTGAGACGTAAAACTGTCGGATGAATGGCATGTACACTTGTTCAGTCGTTTTTTTTGTTGTCCCACTCCAGTGCTGCATAAAACGTTAGAAAGTGCTGCCACTGCCGAGCGGACGGCACTTTGAAAAGCCTGGGCTTAAACAATTTACTACAGCAGAAACTGGGACCAGAATATCAGCTGATTAACTAGGAACACTGCAAAGTACCTTCATGCAGCTCTTCTTTAAGCATTTAACCCACTGAAAAAAAAACATAAGAAAGAGAGAAGTGCTAATTATTGCCTTGTTTTTGCTAAGTATACAAAAGCTTCACTGCGGGTATTTTAGAGTTATTCACTGTACAAAACAAGATGCCAGAAGAGATCAAATTAGTCTCCAGCTACTTCTGATGAACACTTTGGACTTTTTTGTTAAAGGATGAAGACTGACCGCTGACCTTTAAATGTTACCAAACAACAAGAAAGCTGGAGCATGTGTTGAAAATGTTTCCAATTCATTGTGAATATACTCCAGAGATTATTAGCTGTAGTTTTTGCTGCAGTTGTGACTGTGCTGACTGGTGAGAGGGGGGGGACTTACAATAACTGAGTATTTCAAAACAGAAGAAGTCATTGGATCACAACGCATAAAGCATTACCTGTTTTGTGATCAAGTGATGGACATTTCATTTTGTTGTAACCAGAAACCAGAATTTTCGCATTACAAATGTTTATGTGGACATTTTATTGCACTGAATACTCACATACCCACAGTACATGCAGGGCTGTAAACACAGTAAATCCTCTGTGTGGTTTCATAGTCAGATAATATACTATCACCTACACTCTATCCACATCTCTGATGCTATCCTTTGTTTACTGTATATGTGGCTGTTCCTGAACAAAATTGCATACAATGTGTGTGTTTGTATTTGTACAGCACTTTTAAAACACACAGTTGCACACAAGCGCTTTATAGTTCGAATAAAAGCCACACACTAAAGATAAACATACATGTTCCAGAATGCAGACACGCAATCCACATACACTTTAAGGAAACGGTAACCTATCAAAAATTATCTTTCAGAAGTCATTTAAAACTAAATACAGGTTAAATATTCAATTATAATCGTGCTGTAAAATAGAAATAAATACAACAAAAACAATTCAGATGCATAGCAGACATCACACATATGTCACCTAACAGCGGCTGTGTCAATCATACCTTTACCCTATTCATGAATAAGTTGGAGTTGAGCGTAAGGAGATATTTGTTGGTGTTGAATAGGTCGCGACCACTGAAGAGGACGTTTAGGAAAGGGGAGGTCTGTCACAGGAAGTCTCACAAGGTTGGATATGCCCAAGTCAATTTATTGATATATGCATGGATGGAAAGACAAATGAATTGGTGTGTAAATCCCCCCTAAAACGGCTGATGTTGATGAATAGAGTTGGAGGAGATGAGGGATGGAATGGGGGTCAAGTGTGTTTATGTGGATTGTTGTATGTGTAGGCTTGAGTGCGCTCCATTTTTCATGCACATCCCACAATGGTGTGCTGTTTAGTGTTTGTGGAGGTGTAGGTGTCCTGTTCAGTGGAGGTGTATCCCCAGAGTATCTAGGCCACCAGACCTCAAACTCCTCCCTAGAGCCTGCTGTCTGTCATTACAGACAGCATGGAGAGGCAGAGCTGGCCCTGGGTCAACACCAAAGCCAATACCTGAAGACAGAGAGCACACACATACACATACACACACACACGCACGCATACACAAACACCAAAATCACACGCACATACACACAGCCACGAAGCCAATAACTGCAGCCCATTATTGAGCTGGCCAGGTCCAAGTTCTGACACGAGCCACAATTAACCCTTGAATCCTCAGCGGGCTGCTGGATGTTCATTCAGAGCAGCTAACGAGGCTAAATGTGAGAGCAGTGGCTTCGGTAATGAGACAGGATAACTGTGCTGTGTTCCAGCCCGAGCAGGTCAGCTCTCACTGGCCCTGAGGATAATATCCTACTTCTGGATTCACGTCAGACGGGCTCTGCCTTGAATTACCTAGTTTTGTTTCTGGAACGGCTACAGTTGACTGTCACCGGACCAATAAACCAAACTCCTCTTATCTCCGTCTCGCACGCACAAACATGGGTGGCAGCCTAGAGTTTTTAGAAAGCAGGCTAAACGCTGCTTTATTCTTCAAAAAAGAAAAAAAAAAGGAAGGTGCTGTTCACTATATCTGCACTACAAAAGTCCCCTGAAAAGGTAGAACTTGGAGCATGTTTTTTCCCTTGTTAAACTGGCATCCTTCCAGCCGTGAGATGTGCAAAATTGGCACAAGATTCAAATTCACTGTGAATGGTATTCTGGCCATTCTTCTTCTGTAAAACAATCTTGCATTATTCACTGCAACAGAAATTACCATGCAAAGGTGTAAGTAAAAACTGAGAGGTTAATTCAGTGATGTTATTGTCCTGTCATGCTGTCCCGTTAATCCACAGTTACCTCCACTATCTGCTGGATGTGGTTGTGCAGAGTGCAAGGTCCAATATGGCTGCTCAACTGCACATAATACTGCTGAGCTGGTGTGTACAGATGGGTGACAAATTAAAGTAAAGTAAACATAAAGCGTCTGAGAACGGCTTTAGTGTACCTCGGCACTGATTTTCTGCAATGCTGAACATCGTGCGAAAAGTTTTAAGTTTGTCTGTATCTGTTCATTGCTAACTTAACACATTATGTCTATTTTTAATGGATTAGCTCATGTCTCTCAAGTGGGGATGCACATTTGTATGTATTTGTATGCCAGCTGTTTACTGGTAATTGAGTGTAATTAAATAAATAACTATGCCTTCAGTTTCTGCCCATTTGGGAAAGAAATAGAAATTTTTTTAGTAGTACTCATGATTTACCTATAAAAGTGGCACCAGCCTTTCATATTTTTCCTCGTATAACACAGTTGTAATAATGTACGAATCGAGTCAACTCGATGCCGTGTGAGTAAAATGTGAAATAAGTCTCTTTGGTGGGTAAATCATAAATATGAGTAGACTTTACCTTTAAATTGATCCGAATAGGCATCCAATTTTCTTGTAAAGGAACTCAAATTGTGCAAAAAGCATCACTTAAAAACGGGATATTAGAAGAGCATGCTGCTTGTGGAATTATTTCAGGGGACAATGGAGCACGATTTTTACTTCGAGATATTTGTATCAAGTCTCAGTAGCAACTATTAGTTCTGCTTGATATATTATGTAGATTTCAGTTTGAATTACCACGAGGAATGGACTTTATTAGAGCTCCAACAAACCCAGTGTAAGTGAGGCTGATCTAGCACAGCTGATAAGCTCATTTTTTATCATACAGTCAGGATTACAGATGAAAACTGGAAGCTTTTTAAGAGTTCTAAAACAAAAGAACTGTTGATACTGAGGACTACAGGAAAATAAAGCATGAAATGTAACTGTATGGTTAGAATAAAGACAGAATAAATGCACTTACCTGTTTTGATTACATTGACGCTACAGAGGTCAAAAGAGCAGCTACAAAGCCAAACTACTGTAAGTTCTGGGCAAGTG
The DNA here is from genome assembly GCA_015106755.1 of Etia nguti. Classification (NCBI taxonomy): domain Eukaryota; kingdom Metazoa; phylum Chordata; class Actinopteri; order Cichliformes; family Cichlidae; genus Etia; species Etia nguti. The sequence goes on along the minus strand of VUQG01024494.1, from coordinate 2,174 downwards.
ATTCATTGCATCATTCAGCCAAAAACAACCCACCTTGTGTTGAGCTGCAATGTTACACACAAAAAGAAAAAGAAAAAAAAAGAAAAAGAGCAGCAGAAAAGGTGAATTGTAAAAAACCTTAATAACACACAGGAAGAACTACAGAGACGTCCTTTTTCCTTTTTGGTTCTATTCCTCTCTTCTCCCCACCGTTTATTTTCCACCAAGGCCGTTATCAGACGCAAGTGTGCGGTGAGCGGAAAGGAGAAACGCAGAGAAAATAATTACCCTCTGCCTCAACCAGCTGGTTTGTTCATAAACACGCAATTATGATTTCATGGCAGTCCATTATATACAAGCCACTCCAGGGCAGAAAGCTCTGCCAAGGCGCGATCAGTGAAAACATCTTAAACAGTCTGCAAAGGCTAATACCGCCGCTATAGAATGCAATTTTCTGATTTCCTTGGCAACTCCTCAATAAGAAATCAATTAGTCTTTGAGAAATATGAGCAAAAAGTCCTGCAAAGCTAATGTGCCTGGCCTGTAAGGGCGCCATCTACGTGGCTACCGACAGCAGCAGGCAGTTGTTGTGAGAGGGTGATGGGGTAGGTCTGCCACAGTATTTGTTTGCTCAGCCGTCGTCATGATATTTTAGCACCGCTGATCGGCTCTTGATTGAACGTGGGCGAAACTGTGCTCTCCAGCAATTTATCAAATTAAAGCGATTGGCTGCAACCTGGTGTTACAATTACAAGATAGACAGATGAGTTCAAATAGAGACAAAGAGCAAACAAAATGTACTGACATGAACCAAAATGTTTCCAAAAATGCTGGCAAGATAGCGTTTTTATTCATAACATTAGACTTGAAACTCTGACCTTTTTTTTATATTTACTCAACTGATGCTAAAGCATTTGTGGAGACATTTTATGAATATAGAAATAAGTATATTCATATAAAATGACAAAGATGTGGTGTTCTGCAATGTAAAGGTTATGTATGTCACAGCGTTTTCCCCAAATCTCTGCATCCTTTCTGATTTACATACATTCCTGCTGTTTCTGTCTGCTGCCTGATGTGTCTTCTGTTTGTTTTCTGTCTTTTGGTTTATACTGCATTATCACTGACCTTTTTTCTATTTTGATTGCAACACATGTATGAAATGGTAGTTAATTTCCACTGTAAATACACCATCCCTTTAAATTTTCATCACTCATGCCTGACGAAAATGTGTCACAAGTCAACGCCCTCTTCTACAAATGCACTTACTATACTGTTTTCATATGACATTCACATGCAACGTTTTTGATTAAATGGAGTTTCAATATCGCACAAGTGATCAAGGGAGGAATTTGGGGCAGATGGTGGTCATGCAAATCCAGGACCAGGTTTAGGCAAAAATGCCTAAATGGGTATTAAATTGGACTATGATTTTCTTAACTTAAAATGCACCAACTGCATTTTTCTTGGCTCATTCCTGCAGATAAAATTTTTTGCTGATTTCAGTTTTCTTCCTGAGACCTATTCACATCATATACAAAGAAAAATTGACATTTCTTCAATGCAAAATGTTATTTTCATAAAAATAAAAATAAATTATTAAAGTTTACAATTTCCCAGAAGAGAGTTACAAGATATCTCTCTCTTAAATAACTGTAAATAAAGTAACTACTGGAAAGACGCATGATTAATTAACTAAAATTTAGCTCCTACACACCCAACTTTACCTGATGTATCTTACAAACCAAACCAGGTGGAGTAGAAAATAAATTTTTATAAATTCACCAAATAATAAGACATAAACCCATTTCTCTTTTTCAGTCACCTCCGTAATTGTCCTTTAACTGCTTTCATCCTTTGCTCATACTGAGGCTGGTCCGAGGATTTAAGGATCTGATGTGTGATGGAGATTTGGACAGAAAGTATCACTAACTAATGTCCATGTTAGAGCCCAGTAGGATTTCTTTTCTAAAATGAATAATAGGTAGATATTTCAGGTGGGAAATATTTCCAATTTGTAAAAGAACAGCAAATATTAGCAAACTTCAGCAACACTGAATCTACATTTTGTTTAAAACTACACAAAAATAATAAATGGACTTGCATTTGTATTACACTTTTTGAGTTGTATTGACCATTCACTTTACGCTACAAAACTGATACTCCCATTCACACACATTAATAATACAGCACTT
>VUQG01024489.1:2639-18625 GCA_015106755.1 Etia nguti | reverse complement strand
TTAAAGTGCAGAATTGTTTTCACAGCTTGTGTAAAAAAAAAAAAAAGAAAAGAAAAAAATTAAATAAGACAAAAAAGAAATATGAAAATATCAAAACTAACAATGGAGATCTGGAAAATATAAATACGTTACAGAACAAGATGAAATCTCATACAACGTGGTTTCAGCAACAATAATCAATCCACTTGAATCAGGCTTGCACTTATGATACATAAAAAAAAAAGGGAAATCAGTTCATGTTTTCAAATCGTTGGCAAGGCTAGCTTACAACAAAGGCACAGCATTGTTCAGAGGTAACGATCCTTTGCAAAGAAGTGCTGCAGCGACATTCTCTGCGATCATCAACACGTCCTCACAGACACACCTAACATGCTCAACATGGCTCAGACAGGGATGGAGAAAGAAAATGTGCCCACGGAAGAACACATAAACCGGGAGGGGCTCACTTTACAGAAGCGCATTTGTGTTACGAGCCTACATACTGACAGAAGTTTACATGTTTTCTCAGTGTCGGTGCTGAGGAGCGGTTTTCTGCGAAGCTGCTGAATTAACTGAATCGAGAAAAAGCTCCAGGATATTACGGCCCTGAGCCAAAAAGAGTACGATGAAAAGGTGAGGAAGTGCTCTACTGTCAGAAAGACCAGCAGTGGTTGCATCCTCTGTGGGCGTCATACATGGAACAAGCAGTCAGAAACAACACAGAACATCATTCGCAAAGGACTGGTCTGTAGGCAGCAGGCAGAGCCGGGACATCTCATCCTCACGGTAGCAAAAGCTCAGAAACTTTAGGTCTATTTAGGTAGAAAAAGTGGTGTTGAAATGAAACTATTAGCAAGATTGCCTCAGATATATGAGAGGAGGAGTTGATGAATCTGCTGCCAAAAAACAATATTTAAAAGTTGAACCGTGCATGTAAATGCATCTTCATAATAAATCAGAAGCGCGGTCCTAACACAGTCCCGGTTTGCTGTCGAGAGGATGAATTTCCCGGATCCCATTTTTTATAGTTAAAAGGCTCTATCAGTGTCTTGCATTCATATTTCAACCTGAACTGACATTATTTCCTTATCACAAGTAGCCCAAGAGAGAAAAATTAACAAACGTGGCTTTAAATAGCCACTTGGTTATATAGTGCAAATAAAAGTACTCAAATGTGTACAAAAAGATTTCAGTGGGTATATAGCTATTAAAAAACAAAAAGAGAGAGAGGGATGCTGTGTTTTGTTTCGTTTTTTTTTCCTTTTTTTTAACCCCGGCTTACTCTTTACGTTTTTTGTCTTTCTTTTTTAAATCTCAAATAAAGACAAAAATAACTCTGTTCAGAAGCTGAGCAGACCTAGCTAGAATATCATGCAGCTTGTGAAAACATCAGCAGGAATAAACATAAAAAAAACCCCAAAACAAAACAGATATAAATGTCTCATGTTAGAAGGTGCAAAGGAGATTATTTCTGAGGATGCACGCAGACAATGGAAGGAATACAGTGATATTTACAGCCAGCGTTTACATGTAAACAAGAGACAGAGGTGTGGGACAGACAGCTGACGTAATGAGGCAGTACCTTAACTACTGTACAGTACACGAGAGAAGAGGGAACCCTTAAGAACTGCTGGATTGCTCTCAAAACCACACATAATTAGAGCTGATCACAATACGTAGTTTTAGAGTTTCAGCTAGTTTAAAGCCATTTGATGGGATTAGATTGATCCAGTATTATTTTAACGTTTATTCCAGCACACATCTGTAGCAACACGAAAGCTCCCAGGTTTGACTGCTGCTTTTTCGGATAGAGAGAAAAGACGAAAATGTAACATTTACGGGGTTTAAAAGGATGTTTTAGGGATTAAGATTGCACATACGTCGAACAGTAAAAGCCCCAAACCTGCCACAGTGGTGGAAATGTAGAAAGAGAAGAGGGGGGGAAGAAAAAAAACTTTCGGCTGTGTCTTTTTAACTGCAGTCAAACCTCTACTCTCCATTTCTGGTCGGCCAATAAAAATATGGCAATGTCGTGTACGTATATAAAATATGTCTGTACATTTACTATATTTAAAACATTTACATTGTCATAGGTTATGTACACTGCTAAGTGTTTAAATGTCGGTGCGGATGAGATACGCCAACAGCTCTTAAAACTGAGAGACAACGTACCAAATCTACGCCAAAAAGGGTTGTGTGTACCTCCATGTAAAAGTCAGTGCTACACAAGAAATAGGGGGGAGGGGCAGCGACACAACTAGATTAGTGGTTTGTGACCAAATGAGGTCAGAGGGACACGAAGAACCAGGATTTGACCTGACAGCATTATTTACAGTCATGCGCTCTTCTGTGAACTATTTAAAGCTTGAAAGGGTTTGCTTCACGATTCGATGTAAACCTCTAAACGACACACACAGACATATACACACACACACACACTCCCTCGTCTTTGACGTCCAAACAGAAAGCAAAACCAAACCTGCAAACACCTACTGCACAATGTATTCTGTAGATGCCTAAAGTGAAGGTCTGCTGTATGCATTGTTTTTAGGGATGGGGGCGGAGGGATTATATTTCCACATGAACATACACACTACAGTAAGTACAGCAAGTATTCTTGACCTGGTATGACTTCTAAAGTTAAATCTACATGATTCGAGAGCTGATTTGTGATTTGAAAGTCGGGTCTGATTGCATATGACGTGTTCCATTCTAGCTTCAGGTGCAGCAGAATCAAGCAATTCTAATTAATGTCTCTTGATTTTACTTTGAAAGTCAATATGTGTGCGTCTCACGCAGGTGGCTTTCTGAGTTTCAGATTTTTCCCCCTGAGTCTATTCACTGAGCCTGAGCCAGTCTGCTCCCGCAAACACGGAGGGGTATTTACACGACTCCTCCACCCACTGTGCCGATCCAGGCGAGGTGGTCGCCGCCCCTGTGGGGGTTACCGATAACGTCCCACTCGTCCCCGTTGTCCTCGGCCCTACTCTGGCTGTTCGGGGTGGGTGTGCAGGCCGTTCTCAGGACGTGTTATGCTGTGGTGCTCCCAGAAGGCCTTGTGCAGCTGGTCCACTTCGGACATCAGGGGCAGACCGATGTCCAAGTGCATCTTCAGGTTCTCCAGCCACTCCTCCAGTTTGGAGAAAGCAGGACTGTGTATTAAGAAAGCAGACAGACACCACAGTTTGTAAACCTCTCCTATTTATTTGTATTTATCAAGTTCTTTTGAAATAATTAAAGGGACAGTTCACCTCAAAACACAATAAAACTTGATTTTCTCGCTCAGAATTGAAAAATCCAGGTACCGGACGGGGATTTACTTGAGTTAGTCATACAACACAGTGAAAGATTTATGCTTTTTTAATCCTTTTAATGTGCTGAAGTAACCAAAGTTGTTAGAACTGGAAGTTTAGGCTAGTTTTAAAGGATCGAGAAAACTGTTTTTTTGGTTGGTTAGAATCAGAAACACCTCTTTAAATAAAATGCTGGCTCCTGTGATAATCCAACTCTTGGTGAACTGTCCCTTTAGGTAACATGTCACATGAATCTGGTGTCTGACCGTTTGTCTGCATCGAGGTCACAGCACACAGCAGCCATGGGGAAGAAGGCGCGGGGACAGTTAGGGGGACAGTAGTGCTCCAGGAAACCCGAGATATTCAGTCCAAAGTCCATCGCCCTGGGGAGGTAGTCGGGGTCAGCGTTCACCCTGCCAATGATCTGGAGAGAGCGAGAAAGAGCAAAAAGAGTTAAAGAGGGAAGTGTCAGAAGTCTCCCCCAGCCTCGGTCAGCCCCTTCAGCTGAAAACCAGCAAACCCTTCAAACTGAAGCTCATGGTGCCAGCAGACCACAACTATCGTTTGTGTGCCCGTCAGCAGCCACATGAGGACGTCTTTGCTTTCCTGCCCTCTAATCCCTGTAATGTTCTCTGGATAATAACGTTCATCTGGAGAACTCATAGTGGAGCTCCTGAGTGACTGAACTTAACTGTTGAGCCCAAATTATGTGGATGGTGTGTGGCTAGGCTGCAAGTCTTCATCACTGTGGCGCTGGATGCTCAGTCGGAAAGCAATTTTCCCCTCTAAGAAATGTGGAGTTTGGGAGAAGGAAGACTGTTCCCCTCATAAAATGTAATGGTGTGTTTCATATGAGGCTAACTTGAAGGTTTGACAGCTTTAACTTTTTCCTCTAATTACAGAATAACACCTTAGACTGGTTTTATCATCTGGAGGCACTGAAGACATCTGAGATCTCCGGGTTTATTCATGAAAAAATATAACTTCAGGAATCCAAGATATCCAGACCAGCTGATGGATAGCTTACCTCGCAGAGCATGATACCAAAGGAAAAGATGTCTACTCTCTCATCGTAGCTCTTCCCTGCGATGGAAAAAGACAAAATTACACTAATGTTAAGATTTTGGTGATCTCATACTCAAAAAAATATTTGTGATTAGCACAGGAAAGCAAGGACATGGATCACTTCCTGTGGTTCATACCATGGATCATCTCTGGAGCCATCCAGTAGGGGTTTCCCACCACAGTGTATCTCTTCCGACGGTCGGGCCTCTTCAAGCCGGACAGCTTTCCCTGTGTCAGTTTTTCCCCGTGCTTGTCGTCCACCATGAGTCGGGCCAGCCCGAAGTCTGCCACCACCACTGTGTTGTTCTTTAAAGTGAAATATGCCATAACATTTTATTATTATGCAACAAGCATACTCACCAAAAGTTACAAAATTTGATTCTAACTACACAAAGTATTCACAATAATGATTTTCACAATATAAAATGATGTCAGATGCAATGAAATCACTTGCTAGGAGCAGGGGACAGCTTGTGTGTGAGACCGCAGGCTCAGGTTTAATGACTTGTTCTCTTTTCATAAAGGAAACTGGCATGTTTAGTTCATTCGCTTTCCAGCTTGAGTGAAACACTGTCTAAATGGAGCGTCAACCTGCTAGTTACTAGTTCTGGATTCAATCTTTTCACTATCAACATCATCACTTCTGAAAAAAAGACAGACTTAGCATTCAGGGATATATCTGTGGTGAATCAGATTTAAGCTTCTCTAGTGAGCTTAAAATTAATCTCCAGGCTGTCAGGCAAACATTTTGTTGTCATGTGACACGTGATCAGCACTCCCCTCATTTAGGTCAGGCAAGCTGAATGTTTCTGCTTTAAGCTTCTTGTGTGGAGTGTTTTTAAAGTCGTCTTAGTCTCCCATAGCAACTGCGAAAAAAGCCTTTTTTTTTTTTGTATGAACGAATGGTAGGTGCGCCGTACTAAATCCTTAAAGAAAACATGCTGTATGTGCAGAGGTATGTCGGCACAAACAGGAACACAAGTTCTTACCTCTCGGACTAGACAGTTGTGAGAGTTCAAGTCCCTGTGAATTATGTTCATGGAGTGCAGATATGCCTGAATGACAGACAGACAGATAGGAGAGGAAGGAAAGGCATTAAGGATAAAAATAAATAAATAGTCTTTTGATAATCTGTAAGTCGTGCCAAGTAGAACAATACTGTCTGGATTTATCTTAAAAAGCTGTTGCTGAATATACAATAACACAGTTGTGCTTGACATGCATCACTGTACAGATATCTGGGGGGAAACCCAGAGGACTGTGTTCTTATCCTGCAGGAATTTATGCTCTGGTTTAACCTTTATAGTAAGAAAAGTATCCCACAAGTGTTGTAGCTCACAAACATGACCACAAGAGGGAGGCAACAGCGAGACTAAAGCAAAAAGTATGTGTACAGCAGATATTCAGGGCAGCTCTAACAGGAGATGGTGGTTATCCCTCACAACCACTGATCTCTACTTTTCTCTTGGCTCAATAGGATTTGAATTTTGTTTATAAGGTTAGGATCTTGGTTATGTTTTGTTATTGACAATACAACCGCACCATCTTCACTTCCCTCTGTATGTTTTTGTGTCTGGCAGCGTTGTGTTCTGTGTTTTTGTGTATGCAGTGGCAAAACAATAATAATGATCTAAACCACTTTCTCCATGCAGAAAAACCTTGGTTTGTTTTCCAGAGTGCTGATTTTGACAAAGTATTAACAGTATATACACTCACCATCCCAGCAGCGATGTCCTTAGCAAAACTGACCCGCTGGTTCCAGGGATAGTTTGAGTCCTGTAGGAAAAAACAAAACACACAACTTAATGTAACATACTGGTATGAACTGATGAATCATTACTTCTTTATTATTATTATCATTATTAATAATAACCATGCTAGTCCATGCATTGGAATTCCAAATAGGAAACAAACACACCCCCTCTTGTTTACCATTTTCTTGATGATTTCCCGCAAAGTGCCTCCTTTGATGTACTCTGCGATGAAGTTGAGTCTCTTGTCTTTGTAAAGGACTCCAATGAACTTGAGCACATTGGGGTGATCCAGGCATCGCATGACTTTCACCTTAAAGACACAAATAATTATTTATTTATTTTCACACACTGTCGTAACATCTCTGGGAAAAGTCCACAGAAGCTGTAAAGGATCTTAAATATTCACAGTACAAAACTATCACTTGAACGGATTATGACAGTCAGTGTTAATATTTTTGCAGTTACTTCTGCTACTTTACAAATTTGACTACACTACTGGTAAAACTAAAGTCACATGGAGGAGGCAGCACGCCACTGTTACACATGACATCTGAAATGTTTGCCTCCTTCTTTTCTAATCTTCACCGATGAGGTTGCCGAGGGCCAAACAGGATTACACGAGACTCAGTAATTTAAGACTTGGGCCACCTACAAACAAACAGCCAGCACGAGTAATAATCATTGCTTAGCTGTGATTGGGGCTCATTTTACACCGAACCTCGTTACTCACTTTTCTAATTACAAACCAAAGACTCATCACTGTTTCAACCCAATAATAAAGCTAAATACCCACTCATAAACATCCACAACTAAAGTGGAACCATTTTTCTGAGCTTCAAACATCCCATTTAGGAGGCAGTTAACTGGATGAATAGGCTAATGTAGCGCCAAACAGGAACACGAGGAGTGATTCAGATCCCCAAAACCCAAAAAGCCTCACAGAAATCTAAACCGGAGTCATCCTCTGCTATTGGCTCTCTTTAGGGAGGCCGGCAGAGAGATAAAAGTTTAATGTGGGCAGTAAAATAAAATCTGCCCAGCCATCATTTTTTGGGAGACAGGAGTATGTGAGCATAGTGAACTGATATTATTTCAAAGGGGAGTTTATGCCTTTTTAATCTCATTTTCTTTTCAGGTGTGAGGTGTCTGCCTTGTTCATTAACCCCTGTCCCACATTCAGGAATGGCTCATTTTAACTACAATCTTTAGCTTCGGTTTATAGAAGAAAAAACAAAACCAGCTTCATTAGCTTTTGTGCACAAGCCGCTCTGTGTGATGTTTCATTCATAGTCTGAAGTCTCTGTGACTGTCTGTCTCCACTCACCTCTTTGAGGAATGTTTTTTGAGTCTCGTCATCAAAGCGGATCAGCTCTTTCATCACCATCACCTCCCCTGTCTCCCTGTGTGTCACCTTTAACAAGACACAATGCACAAATCAAGTAAAGCAACACTATCTGAAGCAATGTTAAGAGACAATAGTTAGAAAAGAAAAATTCCCTGATGTGATAAATCCCCAGTCATTCCATCCTCCTTCCTCTATACACTTCTTTCATATCAATGCTGCCCCCTTCTGGATTTTTTTCAGTATGACTCGTTGCATGCTACATTGTAAATAAAACTAATGTGCCGGAGGAGTCTCTGCCAACTCAAATCTACCTTTATGGCTTGTCCAAAGCATCCCTTCCCCAGCACCTCTCCGTGGATGAGGTCAGATGGGCGGAAGATACGGTGAGTCCGGTTTGAGACGACACGAAGCGACTCCGACCGATTGATGTCCTTCCTCTGCGAGATTGGTGACGCTGCATTGCTGGATCCAGGCGACTTATCAGTGCTGTAACTTCGCCTAAGAGAGAAGAAAACAAAGAAATCGACCTTTTCATGAAGGACGGTGTTCACACTTTATTAATGGGAAGATGAGAACATACATTATAACCACTTTTACTCTTTGTAGCAAACTTATAAAAGTATACAGTATTAGCTGCTGCATTGATGTCTTACGTGATGATGCGGGATTTCAGGTTGCTGATGTCTGGATTGGGGGGCTGGGTGATGGGTAGGATGGGGCTGGGACCCTCTGACAGTGGGGTGGACAACGGACCATCCACCTGGTCCTCAGCCTCTGAGGAGCCTCCCTCCTGTCCCGACTGGCTGTGAGGGTCGTGTTCGATGGTGAGCTGCAGCAGTCGGCTTGTTTCCTGGATCAGCAGGTCAATCTGGAGAGGAAGAGACACTGAAGTGCTCTGTTTGGAGTTGCTTATAAGTTCAGAGTTAGAAGCACTCATGTTTCAGTAACTTCCCTTATGAATTTACTGACATTTATTTATTTAAACAGCTGGTTATATTATTAAGTCTCATCTTGCCACCGGAAATCCTCAAAAGCTGAAGATGGATATCATCCCATTTCCTTCCACAACAACAGGAACGCCGAGAACCGCCTGAGTGAAACTAAAGCGTCATCTTTTAGCAGCAAACGCATAAAGAACAGTGATGAATACCTCATCCAGAGGAACGTTGTGAATGGGCGTCCCATTAATTTCTAAGATCCGGTCTCCAACGTGAATGGAATTTTTCACATCTGGGCTGATGCAGTCGGCATCCACCCTGGAAACAAAGAAATATCTCCTTAAACACCTTTGTGCACACAGCGAACCTTTTTCTTTTAGTATTGTCCAGAGAGCAGATAAGTCTGCAGCTCATTTGAATAACAGTGACTATCCTTCCACTCTATTATACATTTTAAATGAATCTCATCTATCACTCTGGCCTCCATTTATCAATCCCCCTCCTTTATCCTTTGTCCTCCACCATTAACCTCCCCTAATGCTGCATCCCTTAACTCATTCCCCCTTTCCTCTTCATTTTCCACTTGCTCTATATTCCACAAACTGAAACACAATATTCATTTTATCCACAAAACACAAAAGTGGCTCACTGGGAGACTCTGACGGTGTGTCCGTGTTCGGGACTGTAGCCGTTGGTCGGGCTTAGCGGCTGGTCGATCGCCACGGAGAAACCGCGCCCTTTGCGTCCATTGTTGCCATCGGCGGAGGCTGGGATGGACACCAGTGTGACCGTGTGAGGGATCCGTGAGCATGGCGAGTCCGGCAGCGACACCGGGGTCACGATGGTCTGGTAGTAGCAGTGACCACTGGAGCCAGAGAGGAACAGAAGTAGAGATTAAGAATGGAATTTCTTTTTCTTTTTAAAAATGAGAGCGACAGTAATTAGACAGATAATAGGAATCCTCGTGAGGTTTCTATGAAAAATCAACTTCTCATTACAATAATTTTCACAGCGTCACATGTTGCTTTGGCTCAGCCAAGACAACACTGTACACTCATTGTTTTGAGTCAGGTTGACCTTTGATAAGTCAGAATCTTATGAAATGACTAAAAACCTATGAGGTGATGACAAACAAGGATAGCCCCCCCGTCACTGTAAAGCAGTTGCTGATCTCCTTTCCGTGTCACGTCAGTCAGCAACATGTGACTCTCTCAGTGAATGTAATGATCTGAGAAAACACCAGCTCTCAAGTTGAGTAATTCAAAAGTACTGTGGAGGAGGTACCATAGTTCTGTAAATTTAGGCTGTCTCAGTGTCTTCTGTCTCTCATGTAACCCCAGACTCACTGTTCTTGTTGAATCTAAGTCTTTATGGACACTATTGGTCTGTGTGATGTCATTATGTTGCTGCAGAATACAATTAGCCGCCTCTCTGATTATATTTTCTGATAGATACAGTCGGAAACTTGTGACAAGAACATTAAAGCAACCCTGGAGCTATTGGAAGCTAGCAACTAACAATATGATGTTCAAACTGCAGCTGCTGTTTATATGATAATAAAAGCATTCTTCTCCCAGTTTAATGGTTTTATGACTGGTTTCATGCTTAAACCACCCTCAGATATGAGTTTGTCATAATGTTGACAAAAAGCCCTTTGAAGCCAGAAATAAGCTGAATAAATTTGAGATTTTGTCAATCAACAGCAGCTTATGGCACACTTTTTTGCTTTCCTAGGGATTCTGAGCGGATTAGCTTATGGCAGAGGATGAAACTGGGGAAAGATCATGAGTACTAGTTTCACAGGCTATGATGGATGTGTCACATCCATCATGCGCCTCAGCCTTTTTTATTTTTATTTTTTTACTTTACAGTGTCGGATGCTCACCAGTACAGTTTAGATCTCTCCACCAGAGCGTATGTGTCTCCATCACCGATGAACGATCGGCAGTTCAGACATGTGAAGCATTCTGGGTGATATTTCTGTTCCCCTGCGACCTGTTAAAAAACACACATACGCACAAATACATAAATAAACATGTAAACAGAGTGGTGGAGAGCGATGTTAAATAGATTTTTCTCCTATCTAAAGAGGAACAACTTAGCAATATTTCAGTGTTTTTGAGCGACAAGCAACACGAGGCTGTCTCTGGGAAGAAGGGCGCGGTCTGGTCGTTGAGGGTAATCATTAGTCTCAAGCTCAAACATCAAGTTTGCTGCTGCCAGATGCCCTCCAGAGCTCGGGGCAGTTTTGCAAACAAGAGAGAGAATTGAGTTATGGCCAATAAAGAAAACAGAGCAGCCGATAATTCATACTGGCAGCTCTGAGGGCGATGCTCTGGGTGTTCCTCAGACCAGAGACCACTAAAATGACCAGAAAAATCAAGCATCAGCACTCCCACTTTTAATGCTGCTCCCTGTCCTTGGTTGTTGCGACACTCATCGACTAAAATAATTGATTAGCAGCCCTCGATGTATTATTATTGACTCCTTCAGGTAATGTGGCGCCTGTCGATGCAAATGACCCACCCACTCAAAGGCTTAATGATTAAACATGAGACATGAAATTAAGTACCTAAGGTCAAGCCCATGAGAGCCATTTGCTCCCCAGAGGCTGTGCTTGTTAGTCCACTTTTTGCTTTTAGTGGCAGAAATTTTTGGAGGGAGTGGACCCCTTGACAGCACTCCTCAACTGCACTGATTTACAATGCTAATGAGATACAGGAGGACTAAGAAGGGGCACCGCATGGAGGAGAGCTGGACAAAGAATAATCAATCACATGCGAACAGAATTTACTGATTCAGCTGTTCCGTTATTTAATTTTCTGATAAACTAGTGGAAAAATAATCAGCAGAACACCCGTTGAAATATTAATGTTGACTGCACCCTTGCAATACTGCATATGATTCAGACTTACAAAAAGGACTCATGGCTGCAAACCTGAATCACCCTCTAAGCACAACTACTTTTAAATGGTAGTAAACCTAAAAACAGAGAGGGGAAAAGTGAAGATCAAAGAATTAATGAAAACCTCCGTCTACAGCCATATGTCGACTACTCCTCCCTCCTGGGAAAACAGCAGTGAAGACACACAAACAAGTAAACACATGTCGAGGCCTTGGGCTGAAGCAAGGGAGACCCTGCAATTAATTTATGGCTTTTTAAAGTAATTCAGCTCCTTCCAGCTACACAGTAATAAAATATGCCCCCATCCTGACTTATTTGTATCTTAAATATTTCAGTTTCTGCTTTTGAAGTTAAAAACAACAAAAGTTAGACTCTGCCACTAACAGGAGACTCAGAATAAGAGTCAACTTGCATCCTAAGAACAAAAGAGGAGAAAATAGAAAACAGGCTCTGTAATGGACACAGGGAACAAGGCAGCTGCGAGGTTAATCGACCAGCTTAATTTCTTTATTCGTCAACTAAGCAGTCTCATAAAGAGGAGCCATAAAAATTACACCGTGACTTCGAAAAGACATGTAAACACAACCTAAAGCAGCAAGTGCTGTGAGAATGGGAGATCATTTTAAAGTCAAACACAAAAGCTGCCTGATTATTTTTAGCACCACATTTTCTCTTAGATGTAGATTTCTCTTAGGTGCAGCCCCGCAAATAAATTAAGAAGACAGGAAGAGAGGACAGCTGGACGCAGATGAAACGGACGTGTGGCTCTGCACGCCCTGACTCCGTGGCGGCCATTTGCTTGCCATGCAGACACAACAGACATGCACACCCTCTTTAAACCCGCATGTGGACAAGCGACAGCTGCTCCCCTCACATTTAGGACGTGGTCTCCCTCTAAAGTGTGGATTGAATGATTTTTTCAAAAAAAAGGACAAAAGAAGAAATACGAAATCACTCAATGGAAAAAAAAAAGAAAAAAAAAAAGGTTTGAGAAACACCAAATGCGTTATCACACCACTGGTTCCACATCCCATCCTGACATAAGGTCTGTGGGTGTTTGTCGAGTCCGCATTAGCTCATAGTCATGCTCAAGAGTGTGTGCGATCGTGTGCGTTAGCCTTGTGTCCTCTTCCGAGTGAACAAAAACCAAACAGAGAACACATGTCTGTCTGGGGGGGGGGAAGGAAGCAGGTCCACGGGGTCCAGGAGTAACCGGGTCAAGCTGCCGTTACTCTGCTGCCACGTGCGCCGTGTTCATGGGATGACTGAGAGAACTGAAGCTAAAGAACAGTTGAGGTCTTTGTAGCTTCTGTGCTCAAATGTTTATACTAATGATGTTTTTAAAGAGTGTGGAGTTAACTAAAAGTGCAGTTTTAATGCTAATTTCTTCTACATATGTAATTCTATATATAACAATCATGCAGGAAGTTGGTTTGTTTGGTGTCATTATCAGCCTAGTGCACTGTAACTTGAAATGAGTTTATTTAATCTTCTCAGTTAATTTAAAATTTAGAAAACTGATAGAAGTTAGCTACACAACAACTACACTTGCCAAATAGTTGGCAACATTATTTTTTACAGGTATTATTAAACGCTGGCTCTCTCCTACAGTTTGTCTTTTGTCTGATCACGGCAGATGGCTTCTCCTCCCTGAACCTGGTTTTCTTTCTGTTAAAAGAGAGTTTTTGCTTTCCACTGTCACCAAGTGTTTGCTCATAGGGGTTGTTTGATTGTTGACGTTTTCTCTCTGTTACTGTAGACAGTATAAAGCACCTTGAGACCACTGTTGTTGTGATTTAGCGGCATATAAATAAAATAGAATTTAATTGAAATGAATTGAATTGAATGACTCATCTCTACATCAAAACTATTTTTTAGCTTCTTTCCAAGACCTGGATTAAGCCTAATCCCAGGTAAAAAAAAGTTTGTGGTTCTGGCTAATCCATGTCTGGGGAACTGGGCACTTGAAACAAGTTTTAACCAAGCTGGGTAAATCTTACAACACATAGGTTAAATGTTAGAATAGCTCATACAAGTGAATCTAACAAAAGTCATGTTTGGAGAGAAGCCTTTAATTTAGTAGCAGAATATCATCATCAGTGTGTTAAACAGAATAAAGGAGCGTCTTCATGTTAAATTGTGAAACTCATTGCTGGAAAGTTTCTTCACAATGACCTCATCATAGTCTCCTTTTTACTATATCACACTACATGTAGATAAAAGTATCTACTGTCTGACATATCAGTAGTTTCGTTTTTTTAATTCTTTTATCTGAATTTTCTCCAAACACTGAGGATCCCTCAAGTTTAAAGAGCTCACTCCTTAAACAGTTTAGCATACATTATCACCACATTATTAAGTGGTTGCAGTCTACGGGGTTTTTCTGGTGGAGAAGTACTGATGAGGTGACAGGGAAGAAAAATTTCTAAGTAGTTTCGAGTGTTACCTCATTACCACCAACGTGTGACCATCACCCACTGACACTATTGGGTTAATGTAGCCTTTAAACTTTGTTTGTTTTTAATGATTTATAAGTGCAACCTTAGGATGGCTGTGGAATGTAAAGTGACCCTTGGAGGTTGTTTTTTAGGAATTTACAACAGTGTAATACTCAGTGACAGTGACAGATAAAACAACAACACTGAGGTCTGAGTAAATACAGTTATAATTAGCATGTAGATTATGTTAGAAACACATGAGCTGAAAAAACTAAGGCAGACCAGTGGTGGCAGTTCCTTATATAAAATTTCAAAGATACGTTTTTACAGTTGACAGTCTCTCATTTCTATTTCATACGTCATGTTTCAACCTGTTTCCTGTTTTGCTCTGGTTTTGCTTCAAGGTCTTTCATATATTCTTTGTGACATTTTGCATTTTCATCACATCATTCACATTTTCCTCACTGACTGTGTTTAAGGGATGCCTTTATGCCAACCAGCAGCAGTGAATACAAAGGACCACAAACAGATGCCGCATGTCTGATCACAGATGTGAAGAACTTTCTAGTAAACACCAGTGCCAAAGCACTGGGAGGTTAACACACTGATCTCACATCTAAAGTGAAGACATAATGATTTTTATGAAACTACATTAACAGCAAAGTAAATGCGAGATGTTGAATGAGAAAAAACTTGAATATATTTAAATACATTGATTTTTAACTTATCTATTTAAGAAATACTTTAGTGGAAATCTGATGCCTCTGGGACACCACAGGAACACAGTCAAAGGATAACATCATTAGGCGCTTGCAGGTCTGCATATCCAAACCATTGACTATTCGTATGAATTTCCTTGGACTACACACCAAACATGAATAAAAGTGCACCCATTCTGAAACTGAACCCCTGCAGCTAGAAGCGCCGGTTGGATCATCTGACTTAATAACACTCTTGCAAAATGTGAAAGAATGACCTCATATCAGCAACGCAAAGGGTGACTCTGAATGGACTCACAGGATTATAGGAGATCTGGCTTTGCTTAAACCCGTCCTTGATGTAATGAACTTTCCTCTGAGGCATCCTGCCTGAGCTAAACAGAAATACGCAGTCCATATGTGACTGAGTTCACAGAAAGCAAAACAAAATTTAATAGCTGTGTTTAAAAAAAAATGACATCATGTGGGGGAATAGTCAGAAGAGCATGTATCTGCTACCTGATATGCTGCACTGAGATTGAGCTACAACTGGGTCAAATACCAAAATCTGTCGAAGGGATTTCCTAAAGCTTAAACACACAGAGTATGATCAAGATGCTGCACAAAACTGCAATCAAAGCCGGCTGAACAGAAATCAGGTTAAAAGATGATGAAGCTACAGTAGACATAATTTAAGCAAACACAATTAGACTGAAAGGCTGACAGGGAAGACAGTGGGCCACATTGATGCTGTCTGAATGGAAACCCCCTACCGTCACAAACCGTACAGTGCCACAGCATACCCAGGCCTCCGCTTTAGAAAGCTGCTATTCAGCCTGTCGCCCCCCCTCTTTCTGCAAGTCTCAAATCCACTTTCATTAAAAATAAATAAATAAATGAAAATGTCCTGACAGTGATTTTTAAAAATAATCTCTTTGAATGTGCTAGCACTTTTATGTGAGGAAGAATGCGTCCTAAAAATAGCATTATGTGCCATGGCTCATCACATTTTCATGACAGTGGAGCAGAAAAAGAGACGCATATCTGTAATTAGAAAAAGCAATACACTGACCCAGTTTAAAGGGACACACAAAACACACCATGTTTCATGCTCTGGCTTTAACATTAAAGAGACATGCTGGAACAAGACCCTGCAGAAGCAACCGGCAAACTATCTGAACCAGCTTAGAGACCTGCTTCGCAGCCTCCTCACCGGCTCATGAATACTATAAATCACTCAGAAGAAACCCAGAGCATCAGCAGCAGCGAACAAGCTCACCTTCTTATCCCTTTTCCACAGCCTGAGACAGCAGAAGCTCCAGAAAAATAAATCTCCCACCATGTCAACGGGAGCCAGCGTCTCTCCTCCTCGCTGTTCTAGTTCATTCTACTGAGGCAGGCGATTTCCCCCGCTGTCATAACAAAACACTGGCAGCAGCCAAAGCAGTCAGCAAGAGAGCACTGAGGGGGGAGGAGAGAGCGAGCAGCCCACGCCTATGCAGCTGAGCTCATCTCTGAATCAGTGCCACTCCTCCTCTCCCCTCCCAACCACTCTGCCTTCCCCTTCTCCC